>JANAVB010006993.1:12584332-12599332 GCA_029216955.1 Iris pallida | reverse complement strand
CACCAGAGAGTCCACATTCGGGACGAGGGTGTAGACTTGACTTGACTTGCACCAGAGAGTCCACGCTCGGAACGAGGGTGTTACATCAGAGAGTCCACACACGGGACGAGGATGTAGTATTTGCACCAGAGAGTCCACATCGGGACGAGGGTGCCTTGCCGTAAACTAACCAGAGAGTCCACACTCGGGACGAGGGTTAGTACTAACCAGAGAGTCCACACACGGGATGAGGGTTAGTGTTAGTTCAAACCAGTGAGTCCACACTCGGGACGAGGGTTTGGTTTCTTCCATTGATCATCGTGTTTCGTTCATCCGGCATTTCATTATGCGTAGTTGTTCTAGTGTTCGTGTTCGTGTGTCCGTATTCGTATTCGTAGTCATTGTCTTGTTTTGTCTTTATTGTTTTTTCTTGCGCATGATAAAACTGTTAGATAGGCATGTTATTATGTATCTTGCTATGTCCTCTGAGGACCTGATCATCTCCTCAGGTTTAGCGATTGCATGGAGTTAGCTAGTAGTTCTGGATGGCGGAGGATTTGCGACTCTTGTGGGATTCAGGTATCATGATTACGTTGTTATCTTTTCGTGCTTTCTTACCTTATCATTTCTGATTCAGTTTTAGACTCTTGTTACTATGTTAGAGTCTTATCGGACATATATGATAGTGGACTGCAGACCACGACCCATATTTGTTCATTCTTGTTTAATATTTTATTGTGGGTTGAGATATAGATTGTTTGCCATGATTTGGCAGTATACCATAGCCTTGACAGCGTTTACGTATTCGAGTCGGGCTGGAGTCCGTTCGATACGTAGCTTGGCTTGCTCACGTGCTCGCGTCCGAAAAGTGGGTGCGGGTCGTGACAGCATTTCTCGACATGGGGCACGGGGTACTGATACTGGCAGAGGACAGGGTACTCCTTCGGTACCTACTGGTGGTACTGCTAGAGGATGGGGTTCTTCTTCGGTACCTCCTACTGGTACCGGCTCTGGATCCTCGTCGCCCAGTACTCCTGTGTATCGGACAGTAGCTCCGCCCGCCACGATGCTACGTGGCATATCTCCTGGGACGAGTAGTTCCAGGCCTGAGACTGCTCCCGAGAGTAGCGTTCCTCCTGCTGATACGACGATGGAGACAGATGAGCAGATGGAGAAGGTGCGCCGACGGCCGACCAGTATCAGGCAGATGATATGCCTGCGCACCTCCGGAGGAGACGAGGACGGAGATCTGGGCCGACGGAACAAAGTAAGTATTTTGGTTTATCATTTTTTCTGTGTTTATCATAAATTAACTTTTCTCATGAATATAATATGTCTGTTTAGATATCGTCCCTCGTCGGTACAGAGACGCTAGGCCAGGTCCTGAGGAAAATTATGGTGGTCCTTGGATAAACTACTCGGATGCTCCGGACGATAGGAAGGCCTACTGGTTTGCGTGCTTCAAGGTTAAAATAGATTTGCATTTAACATGAATTATTTGATTTATGCATATTATATATAACTGATAAATATTTGGTTTGCGTACTCTTCTAGGATATTTTTCTATCCATCGTACCGGGCTGAGCTGATCGAGGAATGTTTTCTGCTGTCGCTGCTAAGCTGATCCGCGATGCTATTAATGATCAGAAGGCCCGTGATCGTGCCGGAAAGCCGATCCAAGGTTGGATCACCCTGATTAGTGGGAAGCGATTCAACGAGCCAAGGTACAAGAAAAAGTCCGAGAAGGCCAAGGCGGCTAGGCAGCATGCCTCGAAGTGGTGCGGTGGGTCGATTCCGATGACGGAACATTTTCGTCGTCTGGTATGTATTTTTCTTTCAAAAATATTATTTAATACAAATCGATAAATTATTACTAAGATAATATATTTAATTACAGGTAAGGAAGGTCGGTAACGTTGACATGGTGACCGTCTTCTTGGCCACCCATCGGAAGGGTGAAGGCCTTATTGATGAGAGGGCCGAGCTTGCCTATGTAAGTATTACAATACTATTTGTTAATATAATACTTCGTGTTATTTTAATAAAACTTAGTAAATATGCATACAAATAAATATTCATGTAGTTAGTAATAATAGTACATTAATTAGAGATTAGAAATCATAGAGTACTATGCATACTTTCTAGGCCGAGATTAGAGGCTTCGGGACCGGGTGACTGCTAGTGCACCAACTGCGGGAGAGGCCGGTACTTCCTCGCAGCCCACTCAAGCTCCGTCGGCTGACGAGCTGTGGATGACCGCCGCTGGTGGCCTCCGTAGGGGTACGTACTACGGTACGGGATCCTATGGCACCCTAGTTGCGAGCCAGTCCTCTAGGGCATCCCCTGCTAGTGTGCATGGTCCACAACTATCCCAGGAGTCTGTCCGAGTCCACCAGATGATGGAGTCTCTCCGGGACGAGCTACTACGACGGATTCAGGACCAGTCTCAGCACCAGTCGGACGAGCTTGCGCTTATAACACGATTGGATGCGCGCGATCGTAGCATTATGGAGCTCAGGAATGTGACTGAGCGGACAGAGCGGAGTGTCACCGATCTTAGAGCATCGACAGAGCGCAGCGTATTGGATCGGCAGGCATCACAGATGACCGTGGGCGAGAGGCTGAGATTGGTGCAGGATTCGGTGGCCGATAGCAGTGATAGAATGTTATCTACCATGTGTTCATACCACCAGCGACTTGCAGCGTTGGAGCGTTATCGTCCTCCAGGTGCACCTTCATCGTCGTCACTACCTCCTTCATCGGTATCGATTTTACAGGAGGCACTACTAAAATCTGCAAGAATAGCGACATATATTAGCGACGACAAAAAGTAGTCGCTGATAATTGCCTATAGCGACTCCTAGTGCTACACGTCGCTGACCATCGCTGCGTAGCGACGTTGTATTTTTTACGTCGCGACGGGTGACGTTTGCGACGGACATACTATTTACGTCACTGTATTGTGACGTTTTGCGACGTATACTTTATACGTCGCTGGCTTATTTCATAGGGTTCCTGGCCCGATCGAAATCACAAAATTTTCATCCAAAATTTTTCTTCCCGCTCGATCCCCTCTCCCTTCTCCCCCCGACGAACCCTCCCCTCCGGCGACCCCCCTCCGGCGACACCCTCCCCTTCTCCCTCCGGCGACCCCGCTCGCCGCTGACCCCATCCTTCCGACGACCAGCCTCCCTCCTCCGACGAAGGAGCCTTCCTCGCCGCCACCTCGCCGCCCTCCTCCTCCGACGAAGCCACCCTCCTCAGGTAAACCCTAACCCTAGCCCTAGCTATCTAGAATCAGACACAGACACGATAACCCTAACCCTAGCTGGGGTGGTCTTTCTGTCGAGGGGGGAGAGAGGGGTGGGGGTGGGTGCAGAGGGGTGGGGGGTCTTACTGTCGAGGGGTGGAGGGAGGGGTGGGGGTACCCGGGGTGGGGGGTCTTACTGTCGAGGGGTGGAGGGAGGGGTGGGGGGGTACCCGGGGGTGGGGGGGTCTTGCTGTCGATGGGGGCAGGGTTGGGGTGGATGCAGGAGTAGGGGGAGGGGAGGCAGGGGAGGGGGGTCTTGCTGTCTAGGGGGACAGGGGAGGGGCGTCTTACTGTCGAGGGGGGGTAGGGGGGAGGGGGACAGGGGTAGGTGGGTACGGGGGGCAGGGGAGGGGGGTCTTATTGTCTAGGGGGGCAGGGGAGGGGGGTTTTGCTGTCGAGGGGGGTAGGGGGAGGGGAGCAGGGGGGGTGGGTGCAGGGGTAGGGGGGAGGGGGGCAGGGGACAGGACACAAGACATAGACACACACAATACATACATATACCTATATAAATACACATATCTACATATACATATATATATACTCACACTTACATACACACAAATACATATATAATTATATGTATACAATGTATATACACAAAATACACAATATATACAATCAAAAATCCATTTGAAATTCATTTTAAGAATCTGAAATGTTGACGATATATACCCAAGGTTCACAATATCGGTATCGGAATCGGTATCGGACTATTCCTATGAGTATTGGTATCGGCGATACGGTAGTATCAGCGGTATCGTATCGAAGTATCGGACTTTGGTATCGGAAAACAAATAATTATTATAAATTATTTATATTTAAAATCATATATTTTATACATTTAGGCATAATTTAAGTATTTCAGCGTTATTTCTTAGTAGTTTTGAAATTATATAAAATAGTAGTCACCCTTACCGATTGGTTTTGCCGAATTGACCGGAACAAAGACCCCCAATGTCGGTATCGGTCAATATTGGTATCGGTCGGTATCGGATCGGAACATGCTAAACCGTATCAGTATCGGCCGTATCGGATCGGTATCGGCCGATACTTTAAACCATGTATATACCATGGTTTTGTTTTTAGTTGCAGGAATATGAGAGTTTTTAGATGTTAAAGTAGGATATTAATTTATTAGTTATGACAGAGAGTTTGAGATAGATAGTTCATGTGAATGTTAGGTAGTAGTGTACAGTTCATGATTAGCATTGTTTAGATATTAGTTTCAGTCAAAAGGGTTAGTTTAGATTAGGATATTAGTTTATGTTAGAAGGAACTACTTGCAACTGCATCGTAGCTGCAGGAATATGAGAGTTATTAGATGTTAAAGTATGATATTAATTTATTAGTTAGGATAGAGATTTATTAGTTTTTTATAAACCGTGATATGTTAAATGCCTGCAGCTGTATCGTAGCTCAGGGATATGACTGAGAGGGTGACATGGTTGTCACATTAAGGGTCTTTGAGGAGGTGACATATTGTGAACAGATATATCCGTAGAAGAACTATATATAAGGATATATCTTTTCGCAATATGTCACCTTGTCAAAGACCCTTAATGTACCAACCATGTTATCGCAGTATTGGTATTGGGATACCAATAGCGATAAGGTAAAGGGTACCAATAGCGATAAGGTAAAGGGTACCAACTTAAGGTATTGGGATACCAATAGCGATAAGGTAAAGGGTACCTTGGTAGGTAATGACTAGAAATAGGATATTTGACTTAGATTTGACCTTGTTTGACCAAGGTTGACTATTTTGATTGAAAGTCAAAGTAGAGTCAACATCTGACCTAGATTGGACTAAGAGTTGACAAAGTCAACTGTAGGTCAACCCTTGACATACTTTGATCTTGTTTGACTTTGCTTGACTTAGCTTGACCTTGTTTGACTTAGTACAACCTAGTTTGACCTAGATTGCATATCATTGTTATTAGTAACTGTCCGCTACTAATGTGTGTCCCATAATAAGACATAATATACGAATTTGTGCCTATTGGATAATGTGTGTCCATCTTTGCAGAATTATTTCCAAATGGATATGAATTAATACTTGCGGAATCGTTCATGGATGTACAATCATCGTCCTGATGATATGTGTGGTGTGCGGGATGAATACATAGCGGGAGTAGAGCAGTTCCTGCAGTTTGCTAAGGCATTCTAGTACATGGACGGCACCAAAATTAAGTGTCCGTGTGTGAAATGTCATAACCTGAAATATTATCCAGAAATGGAAGTGACATATCATTTGTACTCGAGGGGTTTTACGCCTAACTACTATCAATGGACGCACACGGAGAACTTGTGTCTTTAGCATCAGAGCCGGAGCCTTATGTGAGCCGTATATGCATGCGGAACCTAATTTGTTACAGTAATCATGCATACGACGACGGGTGCGTGAACATGGTTTTCGACGCTGCGGGGCCTAGTTTCATTCATGATGCACCTGAGGAGGCACCGAACGCCGATGCTGCACAGTTCATAGAGTTGCTGGAGAATGCAAGGACTCCATTGTATCCTGGTTGTGAGGATCTCACCGTTGGAGGTGGTTACAAGACTGTTAAGCATTAAGTCAGATTTTAACATGTCGTAAGAATGCTACAACCGAGTGTTGGAGTTGATTATAGAGATCTTGCCGCCGGGTGCTAAGTTGCCTAAAGACTTCTACCGGTCTAAGAGGATGGTGAGATCGCTCTGGATGGGATACGAGAAAATCGATTCTTGTCGCAATGGGTGCATGCTGTACTACAAAGACGACAAGGACGCAGATGTGTGCAGATTTTGTGGTACTGATCGCTATAAGACTAGTACAGGAAGGTCTACCGGTGCAAGAAGACCGACCGATTCAATGCACTACTTGCCTTTAACGTCGCGATTGCAAAGATTATTTATGGTGAAAGAGACGGCCGAAAATATTAGTTGACACATGCGAGAACAGATTGAAGGAGTGTTGGATCACCATCCGATGGAGAAGCGTGGAAGCACTTTGATCGAGTGTATCCTGATTTTGCTTCAGATCCGCGTAATGTCAGGTTGGGGCTATCTTATGACGGTTTTACTCCTTTTGGTCTTTCGGGCTCCCAGTATTCGTACTGGCCTGTGATTGTCACTCCGTATAACCTACCGCCTTGGATGTGCATGAAGACTCAGTACATGTTTCTAACCGTTATAATTCTTGGTCCAAACAATCCCAAGAGGAACATTGATGTGTATTTACAACCTTTGATAGATGAGTTGAATCAGTTATGGAAAGTAGGCGCTAACTGCACGTACGATGTTTCTAGGAAGCAGAATTTTCAGATGAAGGCAACCCTTGTGTGGACCATCAATGACTTTTGACCTATGGAATGTTATCTGGATGGAGCACTCATGGCCGTCTCTCATGTCCGTATTGCATGGACCGTAGTAAGGCTTTCTGCTTGAAACACGGAGGAAAACCATGCTTCTTTGATTGTCATCGGCAATTCTGCCAAAAGATCATCCGTTCAGAAGGAACATGAATGCATTCCGTGCCGGCGTTGTAGAAGGGTGATCCACCGCCAAGGTGGTGCGGAGCTACGATATGGGAGGAGGTTAGAGATTTTCCAAGTGCTATCGAAGATCCTACAGCTGGGTACAAGTGCGATAGATTTGGTAGAGATCATAACTGGACAAAGAGGAGCATATCTGGGATCTGCCATACTGGAGTACCAATCTGATCAGACATAATCTTGATGTCATGCATATTGAGAAGAATGTGTTTGATAACATAATTAATACTGTGATGGACGTAAAGGAAAAAACGAAAGACAATCCCAAGGCCAGGTTGGACTTAGAAGAAATATGCAAACGCCCTGCGTTGCATTTGATAGAGTAGAATGGAAAACAGTTCCTGCCGAAGTCATTTTTTCGCTGGATAAAGAGGATAAAGTGAGACTTTGTCGGTGGATCCAGGGCCTAAAATTTCCAGACGGATATGTGTCAAATCTGAGAAGATGTGTCGATCCAAAGGAAAATAAACTGACGTGTATGAAGAGCACGACTGTCACGTATTCATGGAGAGGTTAATTCCGATTGCATTTCGGGAATTCTTACCGCATGCAGTTTGGGATCTATTGACGGAGCTTAGCATATTCTTCAGGGATCTTTGTTCTAAGAAATTGCTCGTTGATCATCTAGAAAAGCAAGAGAAGGACATTGCGGTAATACTATACAAGCTAGAGAGGGTGTATCCTCATGGATTCTTCGACTCTATGGAGCATTTGCCGATTCATCTATCCTATGAGGCACGTGTGGTGGACCATTCGAATATCGATGGATGTACCCGTTCGAGCGACATTTGAATCACCTAAAAAGAAAGGTAAAAAATAAGGCATGGGTCGAGGGTTCTATTTGTGAAGCCTATGTTCTCGAGGAGATTACAAAATTTGTTCGATGTATTTCAAGCCTCATGTTGCAACTAATAGAACGAGAGCTTCCAGAAATGACGACGGAGATCACGAAAGTAATGATACAATACTGAAGGTATTTAATGCTCCAGGAAAGCCATCGGGTAAATAAAGAAGAGATATCTGAACGATGATGAGCTAAGGGTTGCTCAGGTGTATGTATTACTCAACTGCGACGAGAAGGAAGTAGAGAAACTGGAGGGTAAGTAATTAATACGTCTATATTATTTAATAGTATTGATTATTATACTATTACATTAATTGCACGATGTTGATTTCAGCATATTTAATGATGGTGAGGTCAGGTAGTCCACACATAACAGAAGAAGAACTAGAACAAGAAATAAGGCATTATTTTCCATCATGGTTGAGTGCATATGTAAGACTTGAGAACTCTGTAATTACCTTTCTGTATATGCACTTGATTGAGAATAAGCTTAATTGCTTCTTTCGTGGTATTTAGGTCGATCGTCCATACGCAAGACTTGAGAATGAGTCTATTAGAACGCTAGCCAAGGGACCAATTTATGCTGCAAAAATATGACCAAGCTACTGTGTTAATGGGTTTAGGTTCAAGTCAATAACTTGCCCGATCAGAGACAACTTTGTGGATCTCGACTCCACCAAAAACAGTTGTTGTGTATCAGATCTTCGAACTACAAAGATGTTGACGTGGGCAACGATTTCTATGGCGTGCTACGGGAGATCGTGGAGCTGACATATAGTTATGGAATAGAGCCTGCTAAGATTATGTTATTCAGGTGTGATTGGTTCGATCCGATTGAAGGTCAAGGTTAGAAAGTAGACAGCACGGTCTTGTTGATATAAACTATCGGCGTTGATATCAAGCCTATGAACCATTTGTCTTATTTTTAAATTTTAATAATCATTTGTGATATTATACAACTTTTCTATTTTACTTCTTGTAGAGGACCTATTTCTATCCACCACACCGGGCGGCGAAGATCGAGGGCCAATTTTCTGCCGTCGCAGCCAAGCTCATCCGTGATGCGATCCACGACCAGAAGTCTCATGATCGCTCCGGACAGCCGATCCATGGTTGGATCACGCCAGAGGAGTGGGCTGCGATGAAGGCTAGATTCAGCGAGCCCAAGTACCAGGAGCAGTCTGACAAGGCCAAGGTGGCACGGTCGAGCACCGATAAGTGTATGGTAGCTCCATTCCGATGACGGAGCATTTCGTCGTCTGGTACATTTCCTATGACGGACATTAATTTATATATAGTTCGATGGAATGTTTAATACTAATAATAGATAAATATTTTAACAGGTAAAAAAGGGTGAGGACCCAAACATGGTGACCGTTCCTGGTCATCCATCGGAGGGCTGGGAAGTTCATTGACGAGGGCGAGCAGGCATATGTACGTTCTATTCTTTATATTAATTTACTATAATTTAGAAAATAGGAAAAAAGATATCAATATAGACTTTAGCAAACACTACACGTTAGCAAACATGTTCTAGGCCGAGTTTGTTCGGCTACAGGAGGAGCGGCTGCTGTGCTAGTACGCCAGCAGAGGGAGGGGCTGGTAATTCCTTCCAGCCGCCTACAGCTCCATCGCCGGACGACCTCTGGATGACCGCCGTTGGCGGTCTTCAGAAGGGTACGTACTACGGTACGGGATCCTCCGGCGCGTATTTGGCTTCGGAGTCATCCCGGGCCCCCTCTGTCAGTGCGCAGTCTCCGGCTTCGCAGGCGTCGTCACGAGCTCAGGATATTCGTCGTCAGATCGAGGAGCTGCGTCGCGAGTTGCAGCAGCAGATTTCTGATGCGGTCGAGCGACGATCCGACCCTCCGATCGTCACCGGACGATTTGATGCGGTCGAGCGCAGTATACAGGAGCTGGAGCCTGCAGCAGGCTACAGCCAGCTTGCACACGCTCACCGAGTCTATGCAGCGCACAGAGCGTAGATAGGCCGAGCTGGAGGGATCGCAAAGGAGCATGTCGCCTCACTCACTCAGGTATCGGCTTTGCTTGAGGCGAGTACTGAGAGGGTGGTGACTACCCTTGCTGTTTATGGTGAGCGACTGCGAGAGCTGGAGGTGCTGCCCAAATTTTAAAAAAATATAATGTGTATTTTTGTGATGATGTGTGTCTGGTTTACAGTGAATGTGAAATGCAGTGTTCGGAACCATCGACAGTTTTGATTACTGTTGTATGTTTTATCTTGGATAGAAAGAGCAACAGTTCAGGGGTACTTCTGAGAGTTTTATTTTCACGTCATTCACTTTCTCGGAACGTCGTAAAGGATCCCGAGAAGGTGAAGGACGTGAAGAGAAAGCTCTGAGAAGTGTACCCTGAAATATTGCTCTTTCTATCCAAGATAAAACATAGAACAGTAAGCGAAACTGTTGATGGTTCGAATACTGTACTTCACACACACTGTAAATACAGACACACAGCATAACAAAAATACCAATTATTTTTTTAATTTTTTTTATAACATCTGCGACGTATAGCGACGTTCTGCGATGTTTTGCGACGTCCAGTACACGTCGCTATACGTCGCCAAATAGTGACATAACGTCGCTATCCGTCGCTATTGCTGACGTATATATGACCACCTGAGAGCCGACGTCGCGAAAGTTGTCGCTAGGCGTCGCTAACATGCTGACGTGGCTGCCATGCCATGTCATCATATGTAAAGTTGACGGCGTCGCTAAGTGGTCGCCCTACGTCGCTATACTGGCGACGTATGATGACGTCGCTATCTGTCGCTCATATTAGCGACGTCTAGCGACACTAAATGTGACGTCGCAAATAGCGACGAATTGCGACAAAATTGTAATCTGCAACAAGCCTATAACGACATCCATTTTTTGTCGCAAATACGTCGCTAATAGAAATTAGCGACGGATTTTCCTTTTTTAGCGACGTACTCTGACGTCGCTAAAAGGGTTATTTAGTAGTGAGGACTATGAGCTTTTCTTAGCCCTCATCGCTGTGCGCCCCTCCTGCTCCAGATCCCAAGTAGTCTAGTTAGGACTGTTTGTATTGAGTGTTTGAGTACTTGTTTGTATTTACTATTTGTTTGTGACACTTAGTTATTTGTGACACTTATTTGTTGGTTGCATACATATATTGGTTATTGGTTGTGTAGACCCATGACAATTTGGATATTGGTTTATATATGTTGTGTGGACTTTGGTTATTTTATGTTGTTCTTCGTTCATTTGGATGTTAATTTACCGGTGTTGAGTGTTACACCGAAGGGGTCGGCGAACCCAGGGATAAATATGCTTGTGTATTGTATTTTAGTGTTATTTATTAAACTACAGGGAGAAAATGATTATGTGGAGAAAACTGCATACTGTAATTTTTTTTTTTATTTTTTTTCAAATTTAGCGACGTACCGACGTATAGCGACGACACAATGCGTCGGTAGACGTCGCAAACCCAGTCGGTAGACGTCGCTAAACTGGCATATATTGCCAGGACACCGACGTATAGCGACGTCATTTCATCGGTATGCGTCGGTAAACGTCGGTAGACGTCGATAACTTTCCCAGGATTTACCTCATTTTCCCAGGATATACGACGTATAGCGACGTCCTAAATGTCGCTAATATTCCCCAGGATATACCGACGCAGAACGACATCATAAATGTCGGTAATTTACCGACGTATAGCGACATCATAAATGTCATTATTTCATCGACGAAACGACGGTAAACGTCGGTATATTACCAACGTAATTGTGCGTCGGTATACGTCGGTGTTGGCGACGATCAGCGACGTCTTTCCAAACAACGACTAAGGTTTCCGCGACAAGAGGAAGACGTCGCTAAAATATTTTAGCGACATCTTTAGGCGTCGCTAAAATGACTTATTCTGGTAATGACTTACCTTGGAGGAGTCGTACCCACAGTGGTTCTAATTTGTAATGAATCGCCAAACAAGTCGGACAACAAGACTGTTATTCGCCAATTTAGAGTTCCTGAACCCTAAGCCCTTCATGTTTAGGGTTAGTGAAACATCTGTTTGCCTAAAAGTATGATCTAAGCTAGTACACAGTTTTATGTTTGTGAAGGAACACTCTGTGGGTTGTATGTACAAACTCAAACAACATTTTTGTACTCTAAAGAAAAAGATTATGTTTATGTATTTCAAAAAGAGCGTTGGGTAAATGATCATGCCATGATTGCGATCCACGATTATTGCCCTTGAAAAAAAAAACTAGCGAAAGGATTTTTTTTTTTCTTTTTTTTCGTCCTTGGTCATTTTTTGTTTTTTTGTCGTTTTTATCGTTTTTGTCATTTTTTTCCGTTTTTTATCGGTTTTTTTGTCGTTTGTGACCTTTTTTATTTTACTCCTTTCAATTTTGTCATTTTGGTTTTTCTCCTTTTTTTATCATTTTGGATCGGTTTTTGTTCTTTTTTGTCGTTTTTCGTAGGTTTTTGTTGCTTTTGATTTCTTTTGTTTTTGATCTTTTTTCTTCTTTTGGTCTTTTCCATTGTTCTTTTTGTCATTTCGGTCGTTTTTTAGCCCCTTTTTCATTTTGATCGATTTTCCTTTTTGGTCTTTTTTTCATTTTTGTTTTTTTTTGTCATTTTGCCTTTTTGTCGGTTTTGGTTTGACCTTTTTTTTTCATTTGATTTTTTTTTCCTTTTTCCTTTTATCTTTTTGTCATTTTTGTTGTTTGGTCATTTCCATTATGATCGTTTTTTTCCTTTTTAAATTTTTTTTTCCATTTTGTTCATTTGTCATTTTTTTGTTCTCTTTTTTTTGATCTTCTTTTTTTTGTTTTTGATCATTTTTAATCTTTTTAGGAGAAGGACAAAACATTTTATCGCTTTATTTATTATTTTATATTTTTTATTATATTATTTTATTATTTCTTGTTTTTTTATTTTTTTTTATTTTGATTTATTTAATTGAGTTATTTTTTCTTTTCTTTTTTTGTTTCAATCCTTTGTTGTTTTTATTGTTTTGGGCAATATTCCTTTTTTGATCTTTTTTTTTTTCCTTTTTTGGCTTTGTTCCATTTTGTTCGTTGTCATTGGTCTTTTTTTTTGGTCTTTTTTTTGTTTTTGGCCATTTATAATCTTTTTTTAGGAGAAGGACAAAACAATTTTTTTCCCTTTATTATTACTTATTTATTTATTTTACTTTTCCTTTTTTTATTTAATTGATTTATTTCATAACTTTACGTTGTTTTTTAAAAAATATTATGTTATCAATTCAATTACATTACATATATGGTAAACCAAATTATGAATCCATTGAAATTAGTATATGGTTGATTACACGGTAAAAAACATATGAATCCATTGACATTAGTATATGGTTGATTACACGTTTAAACCAACCAAACGGATCCTAAGTGTGGTGCAATTTGGAGAACTATAAAGTTGAAGGTACTCAAGTACAATTAGCCCACTGTTTCAAAATTCTATATTTATTCATAGATGAAAAGGGATCTAAAATAAATAATCGTTGGGCACCAGTGGTCTAGTGGTAGAATAGTACCCTGCCACGGTACAAACCCGGGTTCGATTCCTGCTGGTGCACTCTTAAATTTTGTAATTTAAGGAATAAAAACTCCAATTATCATATAAAATATACATAATATTTTATATTTCTTTAATATAATGATAAAAATGACAGACTTGAAGTCAAACTTTGTTTGAGATTTTGCTTATTTTCGGACTGGCACCTAATCTCTGATTTTTTTGTTCAATTGTTTAAAGAGAAAAATTAGCAAAATTTCAATGTTAGTGTAATTCAAGTGTCTATTCTATTATTGTACTTATTCTAAGTCTTGTTCGAGTTTTGTAGTCGAATTGGTGACTTAACAAGCAAAATTAATTGTTAAAATCCTCTTAGGATAATCAGCTCACGTTTCGATTACTAGTTACCATTTAGAGCCCTGACACTGTGGTCTAAACATGTTACCATCATCTACAATCTTTGATGGATCTCTTAGAGTCTATTTAGCGAAGTTAAAAAAATCCCATCATCACATGCATGGATCAATGGCATCGTCCTTTGTCTCTAATATTTAAGATCATAATAAGTTCGTTCCCTTCTGAATCCTTACCATCATAGAATTTATAATTATACACCAGATAAAATCATACCTACACAAAATCCTAGTACCAGGTAGTAACAAATTTTATAACTTCTGATCATCACATCTGTATCAAAAGTTAACTTCCATATATTGAATAAGAAGAAGATTAATTCTATGCACCTCCTATAATAAGCTTAATGACTTAGAGAAATAAGATTAACGAAGAAGAAAAAAAAAGGGTTCAAGATACAGTAATTAAGTAATCAAAATTTTTATTCTATATATATATTTATATAGATATATATATATATATATATATATATTAGATATATATATATATTCCTTGGAATATGTTCGTGATTAATTTTATGTCATTTTATCTTTGTTTTAGTTGATAATCAGTTTCTTAGAACTTAGGACAAATTTTGGTGGACTTGAAGTTATGTTAAGAACACTAAATTTGAGTTTTCGATCTTTGAGCTTATGTTTTTGTGTTTTCATAGAAATTTGAATTGAATTTTGGTGTACTTTAGCTAGTGATCGTGTTTGATCTTTTGAGCTCATTTGTATGTGTACGCGACTTGTTAGTTGTTACGTATTGCTGTAGAAATTTGACTAAGTTAGGTCGTAGAGGGCTTGGCTTTAAATTAATGCTTCAAAAAAATAAAAAAATTATATTTCTAGGCTAAGAGGTTCCATAATACAAGTGTGTGATTGATCGAATGTTAATTAGTAAAATATTGATACTAAAAAAATGACCGAATAGCGATTTAACCAAAACCGAAAAAAACGATCATAATTGTACGATATTGAAATTGATTTTTTAAATAACAATTTTAAAAAAATACCGAAAATTCGGCCAAATACCGACCTATTATACCGAAGCTCACCCCTACTAGTTTTGGTGGGTGAATGAAAATGGACTCATGATGTTACACCCTAATTTTTGAACTCATCTATGAAAATCTGTTAGATTACAATCTCATTATTTCCTCAATCGCTTGTTCAAAAAAATCAGCACAATTTTGTTAGTGGAATTCACATGTCACATCATATTAATTTTTTATTATGAAGAGTAAATGATATTTGTACCTCCAAATTGTCCTTCCAAACCATCCCTCCTATGTGGCAGCAGACGGACATGTTAAATAATATTACGTGTCATCTTACATGGCAGCTGACATGACAAATTTAACCCAAAAAATTAATTATCCAATTTTTCATGTTAATATTTGTTAATATCAAT
>JANAVB010006993.1:12544439-12584319 GCA_029216955.1 Iris pallida | reverse complement strand
GCGGGGGTGGTGCGCGCGGGCAGCGCGGGACGGGGGGGCGGCGGGGGGTTGGGGACGGCGGGGGGTGGGAGGGGTGCTGGCGCGCGCGGGGGCGGCGGGGGCAGCGCGCTCCGGGGCAGCGGGGGCGGCGGATGGCGCGCGTAGGGCACGCGGGGTACAAATACAATGAGTAGTATCGGCGATATGACAAACCCTAGTTTAAGAAATAGGATATCGGCAATATCGGTAGTATCGACAGTTTCGGATCGGAGTATCGGATTTTTTGGTATTGGGAAACAAATAATGGTGAGGGTAAAACCAATATCCTAAGCTACCAACATTAGAATCCTAAGATACAAACATACCACTCTAATATCTAACTTCTAACCACTATCTAACTATCAATATAAATTCTAACATCTATCTATACACTAATTCTAACATCTACTAGCTAACTCACATCTCTAACTAACCAACATATTCTAATATACTACTTGGTATCTCAAGTTACCAAGTATCTTAACTCTAATATATGAATCTAACTTAATCTCTAAAACTAAGATACTATACATATCCAATATATATCTATCTGAACTCTAAACTATCATATCAAACACACTCTAATACACTACCATCTAACATATAAGCTATCTAACTTATATCTACTAACCTCATTCTAGACACTAACTTATTACTAACCATCTAACCGACTATCTTATACTTCTTGTATCCTTATCCCAATATACTAACTAGTAGTAGGATACCAACATATATTTCTAAATATCTCTAACATATGTCATATCTAACTAACAAAGACCCCCAATGTCGGCACCGGTCAATATTTGGTATCGGTCGGTATCGGATCGGAACATGCCAAACCGTATCGGTATCGGCCGTATCGGATCGGTATCGGCCGATACTTTAAAGAAAATACAATAAGACAAACCCTAGTTTAAGAAATAGGATGAGAAAGTCTATTGCGTTATATTATTAATATATATATATATATATATATATATATATATATATATCAAGGTTCAAAGTATCGGTATCGGAATCGGTATAGGACTTTTCCTATGAGTATTGGTATCGGCGATATCGGTAGTATCGGACTATCGGACTATCGGTATCGTATCGAACTATCGGTATCGGTATCGAACTATCGGACTATCAGTATCGGTATCGAACTATCGGTATCGCACTATCGGTATCGTTATCGCACTATCGGTATCGGTATCGAACTATCGGTATCGGTATCAAACTATCGTATCGTATCCGTATGTACTTAGTATCGATCGTAGCAGATTAGTATAGGTACATCGGTTTGGTATAGGTCGTATCGAATGGTACTGACCTTAGCGAATTGGTATCGTCCTATCCGATATGTATCGGCCGTATAGCTAGGATTCGTACCGGATCGATAAGGCCGGTACGAATCCTAGCTATACGGTCGATACATATCGGATAGGACGATACCAATTTGCTAAGGTCAATACCAATTTGATACGGCCTATACCAAACCTATAGACCGATACTAGTCTGATGCGGTCGATACTAAGTACATTCGGCCTATATACTAGCGGATCCACCAGTTGTTAGCCCAATGATTATATCATGTTTTTGAATATGGCTAATCAATTAAGTTTAACATAATGACGTCACTAATATTCATGTAATCACTATCATGTTGCTACTTAAACTTAACATTGTCCTAATGTTAGTATTGTCCTAATATCAATATTGTGCTTGTATCATAATGGTTTGTTTGTCTAACATGTATTTGTAGACATGCAGTAAGCATGATCAAGCTTTGTCAAACCAGGACATATGCAATAGAGAATTATTGATGGGCCAAAGACGGCGTCATACAAGAAGATTTCTCTGAACCGCCGTCAAGTGAAAAGGCGTCTTCAAGTCTGCTCAAATATTTGAAGAAAGGCGTCATCAAAGGACTCTTGGTTTTCCTATTTAATCAATGTATTTTCTATTTATTGAGTCTAGGAATACGATGTACACTGTATTGTACTGGCAAATAGGCTACCCAAGAAACGTTTTCAAAATACCCTTTCATTTTGAAAACAAGCCCACTTATAAAAGCCCAAACTACTTCCTAACTGCTTGACTTTTTCAAAAAGCCCAAAACTAATTTGCAAAAACCCTGACAGAACTCCAACAGAACTCGGACAGAATTCGGCCAGAGTTCGGCCAGAATTCGGCCAGAGTTCGGTTAGTGAACGTTGCTTTTTGAACTTGGTCTTCCTGCAGTTACGGATCCCACCGAGATTTTCTCATAGTTCTGTCTGAATTCTGCCCGAATTCTGTCAGAATTTGCCTTTGGAAAAACTATAAATAGAGAAGATTTCGATCATTTCAACTCACTCATTCACTTTCATATCTCTTCTCTATAAGCCTACTACTTCTTCCAAAGTATTATGAGCTATTCATTTTTCAAATCCCAAGCTAGTTACAATCCTCTAGTCGATTTGCCAGTGCGGTATAGTCTAGAAGTTTCAGAGTGGTTGTAATCAGAGGCTTGATTGAAGTTACACACTTCATAATTGAAGTTGGTCGAGTACTTCGGATCAAAGCTCGCGTTGTAGAAGTTGCAAGATCTTCGGATAAAATTTGTGGTGATTTTCCATAGTGGATTCAACTGGAAGCTAGAGTTCTTCCGACTGGACTAGTCCTCATAAGAGGAAAACCAGTATACATCCTTATGTTTACGTTTGCTCTCTACTCTCTACTTTTTTATTATATATCTGTGATATATTATCTGTGATCTTGTTACTAACATTTTTTAAATAGTTAATTTTTGCTGCCTACTCTATTCACCCCTCCTCTAGAATATTACGCTTTACAACTCGTTCCTACAATCGATCCAACAATTGGTATCAGAGGGTTCTCTTTATAGAGGTATTATATTCTGATCCCAATTGTTCCTACAATTGGTATCAGAGCAGGTGCGCTCTATAGAGTTATCAAAGCCAGTGCTGCATCCAGAGGTATTATATTCTGATCCCAATTGATCCTACAATTGGTATTAGAGTGGGTTATACAGGTAAAGTGAGGTAACATTGCTATTATATTCTTATTTATTATAGCTGTTACATAGATCACAGTTTCACATATGGCAAGTATGTACTTCACAACTGAAGAGCAATCCTCAAATAGACTCCCACTATTTGATGGTACAAATTACACATACTGGAAAACACGGATGAGCTTCTACTTGAAGTCTCTAGATTTTGACTTATGGTCAATTGTGTCAATGGCTACAAGAAGCCTACTATCACTTCTATTCTCACATCCTCTATAATCAATAAGCCTTATTATAGTTACACGAAAGAAGAGAAGAAGTTAGCTAGCCTTGATGCAAAAGCTATGCATATGTTTTATTGTGCTGTAGACACAAATGTATTCAATTTTATTTCTACTTGCACAACATCTCATAAAATTTGGAAAGTTCTTGAAGCTACTTATGAGTGCAGGTATGAAAGCAATGCTAGCAACTCCAGAGAGAAGGATAGTCTTCATAATAATACAAATATGTGCATGATGGAATTAAGATTTAAGGTACAACACAATCCCTTATACGAAGAAGAGCTTGTATGTGACAACTATAAGAAGATAGACCACATCCAAGAAGATTGTACTACTACAAGAAAGGAGAGTCACTATGAACAATCAAAAGAAGGAAGATCATCGTCTCACAAGTACACTAGCACGAACATATGGTGTGAAAGCGAAGCAACAGATTCTGAAGAAGAAGGAAGATTATCGTCTCACAAGTACACTAGCACGAGCATATGGTGTGAAAGCAAGCAAGCGATTCTGAAGAAGAAGAAAAGAGAGAAGAAAAGAAGAAGAGAAGAAGAAGAAAAGAAGAAGAGAGACCTCATCAAGCTACAAATTTATGCACAATGGCATTATCTAACGAGGTACAAAATAATCCTTTTTCTGAAGAGAGTAATTTTCTTATGATGATTTATCTGATGCTTTCAGTGATCTGTTAGAAGAATACCAGAAAGTATTAGATAAATATAAGCAAGCTAGAAAGGATATTCGATCCTATAAGCGTGAGATTGAAAAGTTTACTTGCTTATTGAATGATGCTAAAATATTTCTACTTCTGATAATTCTACTGAGGTTTCCACACTGAAGTTTAGATTGCATGAGGCACTTGATTGCATTGAGAAAAGCACTCAAGAAAATGCTAAACTTAAGGAGGAATTAGAATCAGAAAAGAAGAAGTATTCTATTGCTTCATGTAGTATTGATGCTCTTTCTGCTAAGTATGATGATATCTGCGCTAACTCTAAAAAGTTAGAGATTAGACTGGAAAGCAGGTAGTACAACCTACGACTCAGTCTAACACAAGACACTTAGCACATCACAAAGTCACACACGTTAGATCTTTTAATAAGGAAGCAAGCAAAGCTAAAGCTTCACACAACCATGCTTTCTATTACAAGTATCCACGCACATCATATCACACTACTGCACATTATCATATTGCTGCACATAGTACTAATGTTAATTTTTGTCATTATTGTGGTTTGAATGGACATGTTTCTAATCGTTGTCAGATTAGAAAACTAGTTGATATGAACTTGTGCAAATGGGTTCCCAAAGCTAACAAATGTGGATCCAAGTATTGGATACCAAAGTCTTCACCTAATATTGCAGGTGAAGCTTCTCATATCAAATAGAACCATGGAGCATGTTGGTGATTGCAAAGCTACAAAGGTCATCTTCCAAGCAATTGCACCAACAAAAGTGTGGTCACTAGAACCACTTTGGTAACATGCTTCCTAAATAGTTTTTAATATCTAGCATGTTCTGACTGATGTCTTGCTATTAGCTTTCATTGATCTCTTTTAATTTGTTTATTGTTTGAATCAATGTGAGACATAATCCTAGCTTGACTAGTGTTTAGCTTAAATGATTAGTTCACACTTTAGCATATTATTTTCTACTAATGTGACACATTTGTCTATGTATGCTCTTATTGTTAATCTTTATTCTTGAAGCATGCATATGAGCTTAATTTTGTTTTAGTGAATATATTTTTGACTCTTCGTCTTTAATATTTTTTAATGGTCACTTCTTACCGATTTGTCTTTAACATGTCGTATTTACTTTGATCAGTATTTTGTGAGTATGTATGTTTAGCACAAGTCTCCTGTTTACTTGAAAGGTATATACATATACTTTTATGTTAACCTTGTGCTTGCATAACTTCACTATTGATTCTCATATTTTATTGTGATTAACTTCTTATGAATCAATTACATCTTTGTCTGATAAAGTTTATTTATGTATGTTTTTAATCTTGTGATAATATTTATTATGCTTGTTAATGATACATGAATAATTCATTTCATTTATATTGCTCATGTTTCATATATTTTAGTATAAATCTTTATGGGAATATATGAGTTAAGTTCAAGTTCTATATTATATTATTTTGAAAAGTAGTTTCAAACTTGTACTTATCTCATACTTAAGCTATTGATTTCTTTGAACAATTTATGTTCTTATCTTTATCAGCTTCTTCCTCAAAGCCTCTTTTATTAATTTTTATTTTCTTGGATTTTTGTTGACATTTTGGATACATGATATTTTAAATATCTTGATCTTGATAAATATTCCTTGGGTATTTACTTTTAGGGATTCTGGATTTCGACGATGTTCGATGATACTGCATATATTCCTTTGAATCTAAGTTCTTAAGAGTAGAAATCATTTTAGGAATAAGCCGAAAGGGTCCTTCTGTCATACAGGTGTAAATAGCCTGAAGCGACACGGTGCACTAGTCTTCAGACTACCGCTAGCTGGAAACCGGCCCCTACAGCTGACCCGAAGTGATCAATACTTTATAGACTTAAGATTTATTAAGGTGTACTTGCAACTATCGTCTAGTTCTGGATCCAAGGTGCTGTCAAATCTCCTAGATTCCAGAATACATCAGCGTATCTAGATCCTACATTTTGAGTTACAAATATTTTATATTTTATTGTTACCCAATGATTTTGTAGCACATATGGATAAATGTAATTCATACATCTTATACCATATGCTACATTGTTCTAAGATTTTTTTAAGTCCATAGAATATAATTTTTTTTATATTGCACTAATTCTTCTTAAATCCTTGGTTATTAAAGAAGAAATTTGTTTTGGGTACAAGCCTACAAAGGGTCTGTGTCACCACGACTACGGTCGAAGCGAAACGGTACTTAAGTGTTCCCTGAACCTCCGTTAGCTGGGACATTACCCCTACAGCTAAACCAAGATTGATCGACGCTTTATAAACTAAAGATTTATTGAGATCTAGTTGCAATTATTATCTGATGATTTTGAATTTTAGATTTGATGAATAATATTATTTAATGATTTATTTCACAAAAGGTAGCATATTGATCTATATTGTCGATTGTGAGATTCTGTAGCAAAAATCAATTTATGTCATCTTTTGACCTATACGATTATTCATCATGCTAATTTGAAATATCTTTTGATTGTTTTATTTTTAAATGTTCATTTAATGGATATTTCTTCTTTTGTCTAAAGATGATTGTTTTTATTCGTGACTATTCATTGAATATTATGTTATTGTGATTTCATCTTTAGCTTTTGTAATATTCGTAATATTCATAATTTTGAGCTTTATATTATCTTCTTATTCAAGTTACTTACTGTATACAACAGTAATTCTTTGCAGGGGAGAAGTCATGCATATTGAATGTCTCTCTCTCTCTCAAAGCATTTCTTTCTTTAACCTTACGGTTGTCAGGTGGACACCGTGCTAAGGATTTAAAAGGAATAAATAAACTTTGATAAGAAGACCTAATATTTATGAATTAGTTTTCTACTTCTAAAAATATGTCTCTGAATTTTATTTTAAAATTTTGTCTATATTATTATTATTTTGGATATAGCCATGTAAAGGTGGAGTAGTTAATTGTTTCAAATCAATTATTCTTTGACATGCCATATATCTAGAATACATTTTTTCTTTGGATATTTATCTAGTTATGTTTATTTGTTCAAATGAATTTATTTCTGATTTATGGATTCTTTTATTGAAATTATTTCCGTGATTCGAATCGCCAGCTTTCAGTCTAAGGACTAAATGGACGCATTCGAACATTTATTAAGACAGTTTTTCGTAATAATTCCACATTTTTGAAAAGTCTTTTGATTTCTTTTTGATTTATTGAATCTGTTCGGTACTCAAATGTTATTATTAAAGACAGTTTTCAAAATCTTTTAATGTCTTAAATATTTTATTTATATATTATATATTATATATATATATATATATATATATATATATATATATTGGAGATATATTTTGTTTGTTCATCTTTATGCGTTTATTTATTGGATTTTTTCTTGCCTAAAGATGATATTTGTTTTAAGTTTGGAATTTGATATACATTTGATCAAAGGAAAGAAAAGATGCATATCTTGCTGAGTTATTCATGATATTTGGATTTGTATTGGTTTTATGAGAGAATATATGATTATTATATTTTTTTTTAATTCTCTCATTTGAGTTTCTAAAAATTATCCTGCCAAAATTAATTTTAATTTATTGATAATTCTTTTGAGTTTAAACTGATTTGGCATTTCTTATTGAGATTTTATCTCAAAGTTCATGATTATCTATATTTAGACTGATTATACTTTACGGGGGAGCATTCAAGTCGACTGGATTTCTCTTTCTCAAGTATTTTGTCTTCATTACCTTCATGTTTATCTGATGGATATATCATGTTAAGGTAATTGAATACAAATGCATGAACTTTGGTATAGATTTTTGTATAAATTCTAGTATATGTATTTTGATTTCTTTTCGATTATTATACTCTTTATGGAATTGATTCACTAATTTGTATGGGCAAATTATGAATCATATTTTTTTGTGATCATTGTTAAAGTCTCATTATATTTTTGATTCTATATATATACTAGATCTGCGAATTTCTATTCCTCATGATTTATTTATGACCAATGATTGATTCTTACCATATTGATAGATTTTTTTTTCCAAATGACATTCAAAACATATTTCATTTTTAGATTTCTAGTTGGTAAACTATGTATTGATTGATTTCAATATCTTTAAGTTCAACCAACTATGTTGTGTTTTGATAAGTTTTATGCTTTAGTTTACAATTTTCTACACTTGTCATTACACGGTTCTCCTAATCCTTGATCATGATTTGCTTTCCTCATTTACTTATGCTTGAGTTCATTTTTGCTTTAATTACGGGGGAGCTTATTTTTGATCATCAAAGGGGAAAAAAGTTTAAGTTAGTACATAATATTTTAGTATTATGTGTTTATTAGTGATACATGCATCTATTGTATATATATTAAACTTAAAGGATTTGCCATAATCAAAAAGGGGGAGATTGTTAGCCCAATGATTATCATGTTTTTGAATATGGCTAATCAATTAAGTTTAACATAATGACGTCACTAATATTCATGTAATCACTATCTATTGCTACTTAAACTTAACATTGTCCTAATGTTAGCATTGTCCTAATATCAATATTGCTATGCTTGTATCATAATGGTTTGTTTGTCTAACATGTATTTGTAGACATGCAGTAAGCATGATCAAGCTTTGTCAAACCAGGACATATGCAATGGAGAATTATTGATGGGCCAAAGACGGCATCATACAAGAAGATTTCTCTGAACCGCCGTCAAGTGAAAAGGCGTCTTCAAGTCTGCTCAAATATTTGAAGAAAGGCATCATCAAAGGACTCTTGGTTTTCCTATTTGATCAATATTTTCCATATTTATTGAGTCTAAGAATACGATGTACACTGCATCATACTGGCAAGTAGGCTACCCAAGAAACGTTTTCAAAATACCCTTTCATTTTGAAAACAAGCCCTTACAAAAGCCCAAACTACTTCCTAACTGCTTGACTTTTTCAAAAAGCCCAAAACCAATTTGCAAAACCTTGACAGAACTCCAACAGAACTCAGACAGAATTCGGCCAGAGTTCGGCCAGAATTCGGCCAGAGTTCGGCCAGAGTTCGGTTAGTGAACGTTGCTTTTTGAACTTGGTCTTCCTGCAGTTACGGATCCCACCGAGATTTTCTCATAGAGTTCTGTCCGAATTCTGCTCGAATTCTGTCAGAATTCTGCCTTTGGAAAAACTATAAATAGAGAAGGATTTCGATCATTTCAACTCACTCATTCACTTTCATATCTCTTCTCTATAAGCCTACTACTTCTTCCAAAGTATTCTGAGCTATTCATTTTTCAAATCCCAAGCCAGTTACAATCCTCTAGTCGATTTGCCAGTACGGTACAGTCTAGAAGTTTCAGAGTGGTTGTAATCAGAGGCTTGATTGAAGTTACATACTTCACAATTGAAGTTGGTCGAGTACTTCGGATCAAAGCTCGCGTTGTAGAAGTTGCAAGATCTTCGGATGAAAACTTGTGGTGATTTTCTATAGTGGATTCAACTGGAAGATAGAGTTCTTCCGACTGGACTAGTCCTCACAAGAGGGAAACCAGTATACATCCTTGTGTGTTTGCTCTCTACTCTCTACTTTTTATTTACATATCTGTGATATATTATCTGTGATCTTGTTACTAACATTTTTTAAATAGTTAATTTCTGCTGCCTACTCTATTCATCCTCCCTCTAGAGTATTACGCTTTACAACTCGTTCCTACAATCGGTCCTACACCAGTTACATGATTATATACTAATTCTGTTTAGTTTGTCTTACGATACAGATTTTTACATCCAATCTGTGATGGATCATTATTTCGTTGATCGTACATGGATGTACAAACGACAACACGAGAGACGAATAGGTGTGAGTGACGATTTTCAGGCAGGCGTGGAAGTGTTTCATAGGTATGCCATGAGCAAAGCTCAGTATATGGACGGTAACAAAATCAAGTGTCCATGTCGTAATTGTCGCAATAGACGTTATGAAGAAGTGGTGAGTGTAAGAGATCATTTAACCCGTAAGGGTTTCGTACGTGATTACGGCCTGTGGTCATCGCAAGGTGAACAATATGCGGAAGACAGGTTGCGAATGCTGCTACTTATGCTTTTGATGATAATGCTGCAACGGATTTTGTCGTCGAAGACGATGAATGCTCTGTTGATTATGGAGATCTGCAGAACCTTGCACGAGATATGGTGTACGACGCGGCAGGGCCTAATTTTGATCCGGAATCCTAATCCCGAGGCGAAGGAGTTCTATGATATGTTTCAGGATGCTGAAACTTCTTTATATCCTAGTTGTGAGCCACATTCCGTACTGTCAGTGACGATGCGGTTGTTGAACATAAAGTCCGATTTTAACTTGCCACAAACTTGCTATGATCGAATTATACAACTAATCAAGGATGTTACAGAAGGAATCAAAAGAGCTTCCAAAAAACTTCTATAAGTCGAAAATGATGGTCCGACAACTGGGACTGGGGTACGATAAGATAGATTGTTGTCGCAATGGCTGCATGTTGTACTACAAGAAACGAGGATAAAGAAAGTTGCAATTTTTTAATGCGGATCGTTACAAGCTAGTTAGGAAAAAGGAAAGTCAACTAGAAAACGACGTCCTTACAAGTATACATTACTTGTCGATCACGAAGCGCTTGCAGAGGATGTATATGTCTCAGAATACAGCAGAACATATGACGTGGCATAACGAAGAACGTACAAAGGACGATGGAGAATTGTCACATCCTTCGGATGGAGAGGTTGGAAATATTTCGATTTGTGTTATCCAGATTTTGCTGCAGAGCCTAGAAATGTACGTCTGGGGCTATGTTCTGATGGCTTCACCCCTTTCGGGAAGTCGGGATCTCAATACTCCTGCTGGCCGGTCATTCTGACCCCTTACAATCTGTCACCATGGATGTGTATGAAGACTCCTTATATGTTCTTGACAGCTACCATACCGGGTCCCAAAAATCCGACAAAAATATCATATATATTTACAGCCATTGGTGGATGAGCTGAAACAGCTGTGGGAGATCGGCGTCGCGACCTATGATATTTCCAGGATACAGAACTTTCAGATGAGAGCTTCACTGATGTGGACAATCAATAATTTTCCCGCATACGGTATGCTGTCGGGATGGAGTACACACGGCACCCTGTTTTTCGATATGCATGGAAATAGTAAGGCGTTCCGCCTTAAGCATGGAGGAAAAAATTCCTTCTTTGATTATTATCGTCAATTTCTGCCCGCAAGTCATCCTTGGAGAAAGAACAAGGACGCGTTCAGAGCTGGAAAACAAGAATTTTCTCATCCGCCTGCCAGATTATCGGGATACGATATTTGGAAAGATGTAAAGGACTTGTCCACTGTAATGGAAGATCCATCGAACAATCGTGTCGATGGGTTCGTACAAAGCCATAACTGGACCAAACGGAGTATCTTCTGGGACTTGCCTTATTGGAAAGATATCTTATAAGATAATCTTGATGTTATGCATATCGAAAAGAATGTGTTCTATAATATCTTCAATACCGTCATGGATATTAAAGGAAAGACGAAGGACAATCCAAAAGCAAGACAGGACATTGCCGAGATATGCAAGCGTCCTTATCTGAACTTGATACAAAGGGGAGCTGCTGGACAATTAAGTAAGCCGATAGCATAATACACATTGAGCAAGGAAGATAGATTAATAATCTGCAAGTGGGTATCTACTTTAACATTTCCGACGGCTATGTGTCGAATTTGTCTAGATGCGTTGATCTCAATGAACGCAAGCTAACGGGAATGAAGAGTTATGACTGCCACGTGTTTATGGAAAGATTACTACCCATTGCTTTGAAAGAGTTGTTTCCTTCTGCTGTATGGGTTCCGTTGGCCGAACTATCTATATTCTTTAGGGATATTTGTTCAACTAAGTTGACTGTGCAACACATGGTTGAACTTGAGGAGAAGATTATCTTAACAATTTGCAAGTTGGAAAAAATATTCCTTCTGGCTTCTTCGACAGCATGGAGCATCTACCGATTCATCTAGCATACGAAGCCCGTGTCAGTGCATCTGTTCATTATCGATGGATGTCCATTTGAAAGGTACATATGATATGATATTGTGATGTTCAAATGTGAGTGCATAAGAGGCACCATCTATGACGACGAGCCGAACTTTGTTCAACTTCAGGTTTAAGTCAACTCAGAATGCTATAAATGTCGAATTTATCAATAACGACATCGGTACCAAGGATTCCGGTGTTTGCATAAGATGACCATCTATGACGACGAGCCGGACTTTGACTATTATGGAGTGCTTCGGGATATTATAGGTTTACAATATACAGGCCCATATGATATACATATTGTGATGTTCAAATAGTGATTTGATACGACACCAAATATCGGTTGGAGAATCGATAACAATTTGGATTTATTGATATAAATCATCGCAGGAGGTATAGAGGGTCCGATACATTTACGATAGCAAATCAGGCTGTTCAAGTCTATACAAGCTACCCAAGGCGTCGTAGAGATCGATTTGACTGGTAGGCCGTATACAAGATTAAATCTAGAAATACATTCAACGTTGGAGACCCAGCATACCAAGAGGACCAGATCGAAAAGTCCCAATATTTGGGACAACACTCGGATACAATGATGTTGAAGATATTGTTGAGCAAAATAGAGGGGAGAAAGAGGTTGATACACAAGACTTAGCTGTCAACCAGGGGAGAAGAGGCGTCTTGTCCCAAATATTGAGGCAGAAGAAGAAGAGAAGAAGAAGAAGAAGAAGAAGACAAATTTGATGGGGATGAGGATACAGATGAAATCGACGATGAAGATAAGGATGAGGATGAGGATGAGGAGGAGGATGATGATGAAGACGAGGCGAGGATGAGAAAAAGACGATGATTAGGTTAAATATTGTTGTATATTAAAAACACTTCCAATTATGAATTAAGTTTGACCTCATAAAAGCAATTACGTGAATTCATATTTTTTCATTCGATTATTTACTTATTGCAGATGGCACTCCTAGTCTTTTTCGTCGCGGCGGCACTCGTCTCCCTACTGGTGGTATGTATATTTTAGTTTAGAATTTTATATTCATTTACACTTTTATATTGTTAATTATGTTTATGTGTTCTATTTACAGGTCATGATGGCTGGCCATGGTCGTGTGCTGGTGGTGGTCGTGGTGGTGGTGGTGGTGGTCGTCGTGGTCGTAGTGGTGCTGGTGGTCGTGGTCGCATTCAATCTTTCTGGGATGTGACCCATCTAGCGACCCCGACCCGGAGAGTACCCCGGGCACAGACGCATCCGCCGTCGATCGACCACTTCATCGAGGCATGAGTCTGGATCTGCTAGCGGATCCGTTCCGCACGGATCCACCAGTTACTGCACAGTGGGTCCCGGAG
Source organism: Iris pallida (assembly GCA_029216955.1). Classification (NCBI taxonomy): domain Eukaryota; kingdom Viridiplantae; phylum Streptophyta; class Magnoliopsida; order Asparagales; family Iridaceae; genus Iris; species Iris pallida. Next base: position 12,570,934 of record JANAVB010006993.1, on the reverse strand, counting down.
TACCCCCATACTCGGTTCCATCCGGTTACTGGGGAGTACATGCACGGACCCGCGGATCCTCCGACGGCACCAGAGAGGCCAAGAGGCGAGTTCCGACGAGAGCTATGGCCCGCGGGGACTTTGTAAGTAAATTTAAGATAATTTATTAAATTTCTTTCATTTATTCAAGTTAATAATCCAGTCGTTTCTTCTTTGTAGGTTTTTTCCGTTTAATGTTGCCAGGGCTCTTGGAGAAATTATCAGGGCTAACTTCCATGGTCCCTACCTCAACTTTTCGTCGGTGCCCCAAACTTAAAGTACGCCTGGCTCGACGAGTCGAGGGTATATATCTATATCTTCTGGTAAATTATTAGTTAATCTTTAATCAACCATTTTTTAAATTACGTGATAATTGAATTTCTATGTTAGACGACGTACTGGTGGCCTCCCCCGCGGACATGATCCGCAGGACCTACAGAAGTGCTGCCTCGAAGAAGATATGGGATATATTCATGACCTGAAAATGGGCATACGAGGCCGAATTGGATTCAGCAGGAGTATTATGAGGACCTCTTAGGTATGATGGATACTCCTGCGTACAAGGAGAAATCGGAGAAGGCGAAGGCGAACCGACAGGCCGCGGGGCTTCATACGGGGATTAAGGCCCCACGCAGCGACGCTTGCAGATCTGGTGAGATACCGTAAATTCATTTTACTATCGAATTAGGTATTATTAATATACGGAGTTAATTAAGTTCTACGAAATTTCGTATGCAGGCCCAACGGGCGGTGAAGGAGGGAAGGATGCCAGAATCGGTCACCATGTACGACGTGTTCCATACGCACAAAAGATGGAAGGACGAGAGCTTCATCGACGAGAGGGCCAAGGAGACTGATGTAAGTACTTATGTTAATGAGATTTACGTTAGAATTAAAATTCGGACTATAACTTAGGTAAACTTAGGATTCACACTTAACTTAGTGAAACATAGGATTTAGATTACAACTTAGGTAAATCTTATAATATAATACATTCATTTGATAGGCTGCGTATCGTGAGGCCCTTAGTCGGGCTCAGTTAACTGACACCGAGGATGTCGGTAAACGACGCCCGCCCGGACGCCCTCTTCTTTGATCGCTCGCAACGACTTGTTCATAGATACCGTCAGCGGCTTTAAGAAAGGGCTCCTGTACGGAGTCAACTCCCTAGGGCCGTTGCACATGGCGATGCAGAGATTTCCACCGACACCGCCTCCTCGCGATCCCGGCAGACGATAATGTTAGATCGCAGCTTACGCAGCTGCACGAGGCGGTATCGTCCTTGCGGGAGCAATTTGCCATACTTTCTGCCTCCGTCTGCTGCCGGTCCGTCTGCTGCTGGTGTCGGTCCGTCTTCTACTGGTGTCGGTCCGTCGACTGCTGGTGTCGGTCCTTCTTCCGTGGGTCATCTTTCTTTCAACCCTGATGCCCCTGGTACCGCCTTCGACTGTGATGGCACTCCTGGATCTCATGTTGGCAGAGCAGCTACGCTGACTTCCGAGCAGTGTCTACGACGACTTGCCGCCGTACCTAGTGGAGGAGTATATTCGTCGGTCGCAGCAGGGATTACCACCACCGGGCAATCGAACTCCTCCTCCTCCTTAAAATATATAATTAAGAAAATTTGGAATATTTGTGGAATTTTGGATTATTTGTGCTATGATCGGATTATAACGACGGATATTAGGTTACTCTTCAGGATAATTGATGTCTATTTTATATTAATTTGGTTTGGTCTATGTGATTCTTGGATAATTGGTGTGCATTAAATTCGTAAGTGCATATTTGGTCTATGAGATTCTTGGATAATTGGTGTGAATTATATATTTGGTCTATGTGATTGTTGGATAATTGGTGTGCATTATATATTGGTTTGGTTTATGCATATTTTTGTTAACAGGAAAGTGCTGCAATTTTTTTCAAAAAATATCAGTAGCGACGGACTAGTGACCGGTTAGCGACGGATATTTCCAGTTTCCGACTAATTTTCGACGAAATTTCTGTCGCTAACTGGAGATTTGAAACTGTTTCCAGGTTGCGACGGGTGGTCGACGGAATATCCGTCGGCATGGTTCTGGTGGTATATAATTCGACGGAATAGTGACAGAAAATCCGTCGCCAAGGCGACGGATAATCAGCCACTAATCAGTCGCTCTCTCGACGACGTAGCGACGGACAATCCGTCAACAAGGTTCTAGAAATGCTTGACATTTCCAGAACCATGGCGACGGATAATTAGCCACTAATCAGTCGCTCTGTCGACGGCGTAGCGACGGAGTAGCGACGATTTATCCGTCGCCAAGGTTCTGGAAATGTCAAGCATTTCCAGAACATGGTCGACGGATAATCCGTTAGTATTCCGTCGGTAATCCGTCCTTTGTTAGCGACGACGATCGACGGTCTAGCGACGGAACGATACCCTCTGATACACTGTTACGACGGTTTACCGACGACTATCCGTCGCTAGCGTCTACACAGTTAAGTATTTAATACTTGAAATGGACGAAAGCCCGTCGGAAAGTCGTCGCTAATGCATCGTATTGTGAAGACGAAAAGCTGTCGCTATTCCGTCGCTCTTCGACTACTTAGCGAGGATCATTATTAGCAAGAGCTGATTGCCGACGGATTATTTTGACCAAGATCCGTCAGTGATCGGTCGCTAATACTGATTGCCGACGGATGGGCGACGGATGTGGTCGTCGCTAAATGGACATATTTTGGCAGTGTTATAAAAACATAATAAACATTGCGGCAATATTTCAAAAAATTATGGAAGTGTTGGTTATAAACTAGTAGAATCACTAGGATCCATACTGTATATTTAAAATAAATTTGTAAATAAAATAAATTAATATCAAAATTAACAACATATATATATTACTGCAGCTTGGTGGTGGTTGACCAAGTTGAAGCCGTCAAATTTAATATATTCTTGCAATATTTCTTATATTTCAATCTCCAACTATTAGCTAATTCACCGAGTAGAAGATAATATTTATGGTAAGTATTATAAGAGGGAAAAAATTTATTGTGATAAATTTGGAAGCATGAAACAATATTTCTAGAAAAAAAATCAGTGCCAAACGACCACAAATAACCTTAAATATAACTGTTATAGGAGTATTTTGAGTAATTTTCAGCAAAATGATCAAAGCATAGGGAAAATTTATGAAATGCCCAAAAATGGCAAAAGTTTTATGTAAAATCCACCGCAAAATAACATTTCATCGCGTGCCCAGAATTAACGATGAATATATAAAGCGGGTTCTGAATGACCTTTTTGCCCTTCTAATTGATTGAAAACACCCCCGAACCCTACTCTTCAAAAAAAAATATTTGATTCTTCCACTTCTTCCATACGTCGCTTAGTTTCGAAACTAGGTTTTTCTCCAAAATCTTCAAACCTTCCTCTCCCTTCGCAATCTTCACACCATGTCGGCATCACCGACAACATCACTAGTTAGAGAAGATATACCGTTGTGGAAAAAATGAAGACAGTTGCAGAAAATCCAAAAGGGAATGACGAAAAACCACGGAAACGGATAACTAAAAAGTTGCACATAAGGAAGAGAGAAACGATGCTAAGCAACAAGAAGTGCAAAAAGAAGGCATAACTTTAAGTTATGTTCATGATTCTGTATAAAATACGGACAATGGCATTCTCCGTGTTAAAACGCATGAGAATGTTCATTTTCGTGTTAAATTACACGGAGAATGTCATTCCTGTGTAATTTAAATCAAGAATGTCATTCTCCGTGTTAAATTACACGGAGGATGCCATTCTCAGTGTTAAAACGCATAAGAATGTTCATTCTTCGTGTTAAATTATACGGAAGATGCCATTCTCCGTAATTTTAACACGGAGAATGACATCCTCCATGTTAAAACGCATGAAAATGTTCATTATCTATGTTAAATTACACGGAGAAAACCATTCTCCGGGTAATATAGCACGGTGAATGCCATTCTCCGTGTTAAATTACACGGATAATGGCATCCTCCGTGTTAAATTACATGGAGAATGACATTCTTATGCGTTAAAACGCATGAGAATGACCATTATCCGTCTTAATTTACACGGAGGATGCCATTCTCCGTGTTAAATTACACGGATAATGGAATTCTATGTGTTAAATTAACGCATGAGAATGACTATTCTCCGTGTATAAAAACGAGAATATCATTCTCTGTTAAATTATACGGACAATGCCATTCTCCGTGTATAAAAACACGGAGAATGACATTCTCCGTGTTAAATTACACGGATGATGATATTCTCTGTGTTAAAACACATAAGAATGACTATTCTCCGTGTAATTTACAAAAATACTATTTTTGGCTCCCAAATTTTTGGTTGATATCATCTCCCATTATGTGGCAGATGACATGGTTGCTGACATGGCAGCTGGCATGGCAAAATTTAACAATAAAATTAATATTAAAATTAAATTAATAGTAAATTAACATGATAATTAACATTAAGATTAACCTTAACATTAAAATTAACATTAACATTAATATTAAAATTAAATTAAAATTAAAATTAATATTAATATTAACATTAACATTAATAGTAATATTAACATTAATATTAATATTAAAATTAACATTAACATTAACATTAAAAAAATTGGGTAATTAATATTTTGGGTTAAAATTTGCCATGTCAGATGCCACATAATGGAAGAGCATCATCCAAATATTTTGGAAGCCAAATAGCATAATTGTGTAATTTAACACAGAAAATGTCATTCACCGTTTTAAATTACACGGAAATGGTCATTCCCAGTGTTTAAACGCATGAGAATGACCATTCTCCGTTTTAAATTACACGTTTAATGGCATTCTTCGTGTATAAAAATGGAGAATATCATTCTCCGTGTTAAATTACACATAGAATGCCATTCTCCGTGTATAAAAACGAAGAATGTCATTCTCCTTGTTAAATTACACGATAATGATATTCTCCGTATTAAAACGCATAAGAATGATATTCTCCGTGTAATTTAACACAGAATATCATTTTTCGTTTTAAATTACACGGAGAATGGTCATTTCCAGTGTTAAAACGTATGAGAAAGACCATTCTCCATTTTAAATTACACGTTTAATAGCATTCTTGTGTATAAACACGGAGAATGACATTCTCCGTGTGTGAGGGGTGGTGGGACTTTACATTTTCCTTAATGACTGTCTTTGAACAACTCTTAATTGCTACCTTCTTTATTGGGATGTTGAGGAGTTTGTGGCATGGCATCTGTCATGCCCCGATCCCGCAGAGTCCATTCGTCCTCGCTTCGGACTCTTTGAGACTGATCGTCCTCGCTAAGGCGTGATGCCGTACAAGCCTAAGTTGCGCTTGTACAAGGCCAAGACCTGAAGTAAGACAAGATTGATAATACGCAGCGGAACATATTGCAGATAATTGAAGCAACAACGGACATATTTCAGAATACATGAATTGAACACAATAGTAACAAGAAACAATTCTCTTTATTGATTTCATTTGAACAGATTACAAGCTCTTGATTCTCTCTGATACAATGTTATATTCTCTCAGAAGTTTAGATTTTATGACTCGTTCCCATACATTACATCCCTTTATATACAAAACCAACTCTTGCAACAGATGTCATCTCTTGGCATCTCTTTTGATTTCTGGCTCCTGAGGATGAGGCTCGGACTATCGCTTCGAACTATCCTTCTCGATGCATATTGCACTGCATGTAGACTGATGGTGGGTCAGTATATCAGCATACTGGTGATTGTGAACAAAAAGCTACATTTGTCTGAAACGATCACTGTACGTTTAGTGAGAAAAATATTTTTGTGAAGTGATCTTGCTACCTTTTACCTATGTACATTTCATGCATACAGAGTTACTTTACATCTCTTTTGAAAACATCTTTGAAAAGCCACAATTTGTTTATTTCATTTCATCGCAAGCATACAAGTGACTGTTCAATTCAAGCACGATGACTAATCATTTCATGTGCAGTGCGCAGCGTGTTTCATGAACCATATCATTTTATTAAGGACATCAGCATTAGCATTCTTTTATTAATTCAAGACATTCTAAGGGTCATATTACAAGCACGATTATCACATCTTTTCTTTGATCGGGACGTAGCATTCTTTGCGACATGTTATTCTCTTTAAGCAATTCATGATCAGAAACTTAAGCAACGAATGTATCACTTTTTTAGTGATTCTTACCATAGCCTACGGTCCATCCCTGCAAAAGATAAGGATTAGCATAAACATAATATAACCAACATTCTTATTCCCTGTTCATCTCTTCATCGTTAGCTCTTAGCAAAACATTCATGACACATGCAGACTCGATTGGCAGCTGTGACTTTCGGTTCAGCTCTGTACCAACTAACACCTATCTATATGATGGTCCATGAGAAATCCTATGATTAGTCGCTGTAACTCTTTGGTTCAGCTCGTCGCTAAGGACTCAGATATCGACTCCCATTTTCACATGGAGGCCCTAATCTCTCCTAGGCCGAGTGGTTCCAGGCGCCCCCAGATACCACCGAGAGACAAATTTTACTCGTGTACGAGTTGTCTGAGACGAATGCATGCTCTAGCAGTTCTATCAGATAAACAGATTTGTGATCAGATGTACGACATGTTCTTTTCATGCCTTGACAGATGTACGACATATTCTTTTCATGCCTTAACAGATATACGACATGTTCTTTTCATGCCTTTGCAGATATACGACACGTTCATTTTGTGCCTTTCTTCTTTTCGGATCATATAGCTAACAACTTCTCTCTTTTCTTATCAAGCATGACAATGAGTCATATTCAGAACAAAGATCTATATTATCATGATAATATCTCGTTTGTATATACAGAAAGAGTAATGCTATTCGTACCTCCAAATTGTCCCTCCAAACTATCCCTCCTTAAGTGGCAGCTGACGTAGTATTTAAATAATATTATGTGCCATCTGACATGACATATGACATGACAAATTTTAACCCAAAAATTTAATTACCCAATTTTTCCATGTTAATTTAATGTTAATGTTAATGTTAATATTAATATTAGTTAACGTTAATGTTAATATATATTAATATTAATATTAACGTTAATATTAATATTAATGTTAATGTTAATATTAATAACAATATTAATACTAATGTTAATACTAATGTTAATGTTCATATTAATTTTGTTGTTAAAGTTAACGTTAATATTAATTTAATGTTAATGTTCTAACATTTATTTTAATATTAATTTTAATTTTAAAATTTGTCACGTCAGCTGCTACATCAACATGCCATATCAGCTGCCTCATAAGGAGGAACGGTTTGGAGGGATAAATAGCATTATTCATACAGAAACCTACTTATACTATAAGGAGTAGGATTATTATGACTCTGTATATATAAGATAAGATTAACAAAATAGTTTGAATCCAAATTATATCCAAAACAATATAATTTATATCAATATGTAGAGGGATGTCCTCTTTAATTTTTAAAAACCAGGATTAAATAAACTTTTGGTCTATTCCGTTTGTATTTTTTGTCATTTTCGGTTGTTGAACCCTTTTTTTCGTTTTTGATCATTTTTTGGTTTTTAGTCCTTTTTTCTCCTATTTTTGGTCGTTGGTCATATTTTGTCGATTTTTTGTCGCGTTTGGCCTTTTTTCATTTTGATGGTTTTTTACTTTTTTTCATTTTTATTTTTTTTGTCTTTTTTATTGTTTTGCTCATTTTCCATTTTTGATTTTTTTCCTTTTTCTATCTTTTTTTTATTTTGTTCGTTTGTCATTTTTGGTCCTTATTTGTTTTTGATCATTTTAATCTTTTTTTAGAGAAGGACAAAATAAATTTTTTCCCTTTATTATTTATTTATTTATTTTATTTACTATATTTTAGTGTTTCTTGTTTTGTATTTTTTGATTTATTTAATTGATTTACTTTCTGATTTTATGTTGTATTTTTTTAAAAAAATTATTACATTACAAAGTCAATTAACCAAACATATGAATGCATTGACAATAGTACATGCTTGATTAAACTTTTAAACCAAACATAGTAACTTTTACTATAACTTTATTACATTACAAATTCAATTACATTACGATTACATCAATTATTTTGGTTACAATTATATTACAATGAACCAAAACGGACGCTAAGTGTTGGTGCATATTCTTCATGTACTCTTTTCCAAACCCTAGGAAAATTTAGGGTCTGCTCTACTCCCCCTAGGAAAACTTCCACCCTTAGGGTTTGCTCTACCCCCTCCTCCTCCCTACTATGACCGCGACAATACAATCCCTCCCCCTCTCCCTTCTGTCTGTCCTAAACCCTAAACCCCTCACTGTTCATCCCTCTCCCGGAGATGGCTTCGTACAAAGAAGTTCTCGAGAAGGTGGGCTCCCTATTCTCACTGCAAGGCCCCGCGAGATCGGTATCCTTATCGGCCAGAGAAGGGGTTGTTGGCGAGCACTGGGAGACTACTCTGGCCATCAAGACGGTCTCTACCAGGATATTCACGAGTGCTAGCCTCTCATCTATATTAGCCAACCTATGGAAGTTCTCCAAGACAATCCAAATCTCCGACCTGGATCTGAATGTGGAATCCTTCCTTGTCAAACTGGAATCTCCGGTGTTGGGACTGAGCATTCCTTGATTCCTCAAGGAGTATAAACAAAGACTTACTTTCCATTGAACGATGTGATCCTGCTAAGCTTCCAGAGGAATACCAGTTTGTGTTTACCGAGTTTTGGGTGCAACTGCATCAGCTCCCCCATAAATTCTTAAACCCTAAAGCAGTTAGGCGCATTGCTGCAGCGCTGGGAGCACCTAGATCCTGTAGGGTCGGCGAAGAACAAAAGTGGAAGACATTCGCCCGCATCAAGATACTCATTGACATCTCGTAACCCTTAAAGAAGCGAATCTCCACCACTGTCGACGGGCTATCAGTAGGTGAGGTGATCGTCAAGTATGAACTCCTCCCAAAGATGCAAGTTCTACGATAGGGTGGGATACACCTTCACCGTATGCATGGAAGGAAAGACCTTCGCCTCTCTTATTAGTGATGACTGGTCAGCTGAGGAGAAATGAAGGATCGAAGAGCTCCTAAAGCCCAGAATCAATGAAGCGGATTACAGAGCAGATAGCCTAAGGAAGCCGGGTCCCCGATACGCAAACAACCAAAGTGATCGCAGTCCCCATTCTTCTAGCCGGACGACCAAGGATAATAACCAACCAACCCCTATAACTCCACATGAAGCGGAATGTGGGGTAGCTGAGCTAGTAGGTGATATACCGACTATAGAGAGGAGGCTGGCGAACTACGTTCCGCCGCACAGACGGAGGGAAAATCTGGATAGGGTGGAGAAGGAGGGGATCCCTTTGCGTCGGATGATAAGCATGGTTAATAACCAGATCCTAACCGAATTTGGCAACCGTGTGGGTGGTGATCCCAACTTGGCGAATATCAAAGCCCTGCCAACTGTCAGTTGTGATCCTGGCTATAGAGAGACTGCTATGGATATGATGGACAATGACTTAGCGGCAATGTTTTAAAAATCGGACCGATAAACGAACCGATTTTTTTGGTACAGGTCTGACCGGGGTTCAACCGGGTCCACCGGGTCTTACTGGTTTTTATAAATGTATACTTAGTTTTTTTAATTATATTATATACATGGATTAACAAAGATAAAAAGTCAGAAGAGCACCAAATTTCTTTTTCCCAGAATTTTTTATTTGTGTGAAACATCAACTTTTTCTGACATTTCAAACACCATAACTTTCTACTTGTGTGCATTTTTTTTTATTTCGTGCTCTCCTTTGAACAGAACACTCCACTAGCATACTGCCATAGCCAACTCATCCACCCATTTTTCTCTCTCCTTTTCCTTTTATGACCATGCACTCCTTCCTATGAGAAAAGAAATACCTCCTCCTTGATACATCCCTTCGTCTTCTCTCTTGCATTCAACAACAAGAGGAGCAGTAGCATAGCCATCTTCCGCAGTTCCCGACTACTAGTCATGTCCGTCATTCCTCCATCGACGTCCAGTTCCAGCCTCCTCGCCAAGTTCATCACCCGCCCCAAGCATCCCGTCGCCTCTAAGCAAGCGGGACACAACTTGTACACCAGCAACAGTGGCGTAGGACGCACACGAGCCTCATCTTTCTACCATTTCTCTCTTCAGAATCTGATTTCAAGTTTTTTTATGAAACGGTCGGTTCAAATGAACTCCGGTTCGTATGGTTCACCGGTTAAACCCCGGTTCTGTAAAAAACCGTCGGTGCTTACAAAAACAACGGTTCAAATTAGACCGAACCGAATTTTTTATGAAATCCGGTCAGACCCGGTCCGATCATCGGTCCGGTCCGGTTCTGACAACATTACTTAGCGGACCCACACTGCATGATGAAGAATGGGTCGACCCAGTGTATCTCCTGCCAATCAAATCCGAAACCTCAATTCCTGCCCTATCTCCCACCTTGATCCCACTCGTCCAAACACAACTGGCCTCTCCCTCCCTGCAGCCACCTTCGTACACAGAGATCTCCTATACCGCTACGACGACGAATCTGGAATGTTATCCTCAGCGGACTTGGACATGGGATTCACCACACGGGTAGCCAACCCCCGCAAACTCTCGAAGAAAAGGATGGCGAGGAAGTCGAGTGAAGTAGCTAAAGGACCAGTGGCCATGTGCCAACCCTTGTTAATGCGGGACACAATTTTTCGATAGAAAACTGAGAATTTGTAACAATTGTAAAAACAATCATTCTAACGTAACACTTCACAGAAGGTACGTAACAGAAATTTCACTAATGCAACACTTCACAGAAGGTGCACAGATTTCTACCAACGCATACGCTTTACCGAAGGTACGCTAATAGAATTCTGATAAACGATAGCAACAATTCACAGAAGGTGTACAGATTTCTACCAACGCATACACTTCACCGAAGGTGTGCTAATAGAATTCTGATAAAAGAAGAAGGTGACAGACGAAAGATGGAAAAACTCCTGCTGGGGTGAATATCACCGTTGCTCAAAGCTTTATTCGCCCCACACGAATAGCTTCCAGGAACCAGCAAGTTCGTCAGAGAACTTGGAACACTCTTGCTCTTCTGACTCCTCGGATGAACACGAATACCCGTGCAAAACTCAACGCTGGTAAAATACCTCTCTTCTCTCTCACTGCTTCTAAGCGTACTTGTAAACTTTCTGTCTACTACTTGTGTGTTAGTTCCTAATTGTGAAGAGAAGGAGGAGACCTTATACAGGCCCCTGCAACAACTGCTCGGTTAGCACAATGTTAGGGACGTGGTAATAACCACCCCAAACATGGAGCAACCTCTCAGAATATGCAAAGACACGTTCTGCCGCAAGTTGTGCCACTCGCGTAACCAGCATGATTTGCACTTTACACACACAACCATTTTACGCAACCTGCGCACACTACGCACTGCGTACGCTACGCACACTATGTATTCTGGCACTCTACGCACGCTGCGCACTGGGCTGCGTACTCTGCGTAACTGGGCCAGCGTAACTGGCCGCGTAACGTGGTCGCGCAAGTGGCTCGCACAACGAGCGCAACTTAAGCGCACTATGCGCCTAGCGACGATGCTGACGTACTAAGTGAAAGTGCGCCAACAAAATGCCACATTACGCTCATGAGCCCTTGAGCCGAGCCCAGTCCGAGTTCGAGTACGAGTCCGAGTCGCTAAGCCCCTACGGGGCTTAGCTCCCATGGAAATAAATTTCCCAAGAGCAAAAAGTATAAATGCTTTCAATTGTTGATTTAGCCTTTTTCCATTTGAAAAGTAACCCCACATGGCACACCCATGTGCACCTCCACATCACATGTGCATCTCTAAACTAGCAAAGCTAATATATAGAGATACAAGTCCTTTGGTCTAGCCGATGTGGGACTAAAATTCACTTTGAAAAAGACCAAAACCCAACAATCCCCCACATCTCTATATATGAATATAAGTGTTCCCCACAGTAACTGTCCATCATGCATTAGGAGAGATGTCGCTGACGACTGAATGTTCCCACATGGTTCAAACAACATACTAGAATACAAGAATGGACTAAGCCTTGAATTCTGCATCATAGCTAAATTTTTTTCTACTCACATAATGTAGTTACATGTGCTTCTGGCTACACATTAAAGGCCATGTGCCAGCCTGGTTTCAGTGTATAATTTGGGCGTCTACAAGTTTACCCTCAAGTGACGGCCTGATATCTCTTTGTCCATACACTATAGGTGAGTTCATTATAAAAAGACATGGCATGAAGCGCTTTGCGCTTCCTTGCGGTGCTATGCCGCTTTGACATGGCTTAAAGCCGAGGCCTTACCCCGTACCGGGAACCTCATCGTAGTGTCATACTACTGTAGCATGAGACAACCGCCTCTTTATAGTGCTAAACTACCCAGCATGAAGCCTTTGCTCCCTTGCGGTGTTACGTCGCAACGACATGGCTTGCAAGGCCGAGCTTTATCCCTAACCGGGTACCTCATCATGGTGTCGTGCCACTATAACATGAGGAACTCCTCCTCTTTGTAGTGCTGACTACACCCTCTTTATTTTTAACACACAGCATTAGGCTAACTGCCTATTTACGGTGCTACGCCGCTGTGACTTGGCCTGTAAAGCCGAGGCTTTATCCTATTCCTGGGCAGCACCCCACATATAGGAACCTCATCGTGGAGTCACCCCACTGTAGCATGGAGTTTCACTCCTTGTAGTGCTGCTCTACCGTGCTTCCTGTAAAGCACACCAGACATTCACTCTGCCTGAGAACTCATTAAGGCAATTAAGCCAACCTTCCCACAGGAACCGTTTTTCGCAGAAAACAACAGTAGACAACAGTGGTTATAGGTCCGTAACCTCTCCATGCCCAATAGAACATGTACCCACCGTTCCTGATATTCTTCAATTAATGGTCCTCCCTTGAACCAAAAGCTAGATGCCTAGTAGATAAATCCTTGAACAATAGCATAAAACTTTATGGTAGGAATACAATAACAAATATCAAAATGCCTTCAAGCCTATTTTACATGCTGAGTCATCAACCAGCTGCGCTTGAGGCCCTTGGTGAACGGATCTGCCAGGTTTTCCTTACTCCGAACATCAATCACTGCAATTACACCTCTCTTAATAAGATCGTGTACTGCCCTGTGCTTTAACTGCACAGTCCTCTTCTTTCCATTGAAGAGGTCATTTGATGCCACCGCGCAGTCGCCTAGTTGTCGCAGTATATCGGTATTGTCGGTATTTGTGCCCCAACTACTGGAAGATCATACATGAGCTCCCGAAGCCATTCTGCTTCCTCGGCTGCGGTCAAGTGCAAGGAACTCAGATTCATGGATGACCGTGAGAGCATTGTCTGCTTCTTCGAATTCCATGATATAGCAGCTCTACCCATTATGAAAATATCCACCTGTGGATCTCTCGCTCTCCAAATCTGAGCACCAGCTGGCATCACTGAAGCCTTCCACTACCTGCGGATCTTCGCTGTAGTATAGTGCATATGTCTGAGTCTTCTTGAGATATCTCATAACCCGTTTCACAGCCTTCCAGTGTTCAATACCAGGGTTGCTCGTGAAACGGCTCAGCATTCCCACGGCGAAAGCTATGTCAGGCCTTGTGGCAGTAGTAGCATACATCAAACTCCCGATTATGCTTGCATACTCCAGCTGCCTGACGCTTTCCCCTGAATTAGGCTTCAGCTTCATATGACACATGTACGACGTATCGATCCCTGGAAGATCCCGATACCCATAACTAGTGATCATTTTCTCAATATAATGAGACTGTGACAGCGCTAGTCTAGTGTCTGTCGGATGATCTTGATCCCTAAGATCACATCAGCTTCCCCCAAGTCCTTCATACTGAACTTGCTCGAGATGAACCTCTTTGTCTCCGTGACACATCTCATATCCGTACCTAGGATAAGTATGTCGTCCACATACAGACAAACGATCATACCTCTTCCATCAGCGAACTTCGTGTAAACACACTTGTCCGTCTCGCTGACCATGTAGCCATTTGACCTTATAACCTTGTCAAATTTTCATGCCACATCTTGGGATCATGTTTAAGACCGTACAAAGATTTCACCAACTTACAGACTTTGTCTTCAAGACCCTTGACGACAAATCCCTCTGTTGTTGCATGTATATCTTTCGGTCAGCTCGCCATTTAGGAAAGCCATTTTCACATCCATCTGATGTATCACCATCTTATGTATCACTGCGAGAGCAATTAACATTCTGATGGTAGTCATCCGGGCTACTGGAGCATACGTGTCAAAATAGTCGATTCCCTGCTTCTGAGAAACCCCTTGGCTACTAGCCTAGCCTTGAACTTGTCAATAGTTTCGTCTGCTTTCATCTTCTTCTTGAAGATCCATTTGCATCCGATGGGTTTCGCTCCTTCAGGAAGATCAACCAATACCCAAGTGTATTTGAGGTGATGAATCAATTTCATTGTCAATCGCCTCCTTCCAAAAAACTGCATCTCTGGTCTTCATCGCCTCATCATAGGTAAGTGGATCTGCTTCCACATGATAGGTGACAAAGTCACTTCTGAAGTCCTTCGGCCTCCTCACACCTTAGCTGACGGCTCAGCTTGTTCTGGTTCAATTGTTGTTTCAACAACATCTTCTTGGACCACATCTTCATTGAAGACTTCAGTTTGCTGCGCACCCTCATTGTTCTCCGGTACATCCAAGAACAATATTCTTGTGCCTTGCAAACTTGTCTTCAAAATTTCGGCGTTGTGAGATTCAATGATATGATTTGACTCAATATCAAGAAACCTCGAGCATCACTCTTCTCGGCATACCCCAAGAAGATCGTCTTAGTAGTCCTTGTCCCAAGCTTCTGAATCTTCAGATCTGGAAGCTTGACATATGCCAGACACCCCCACACTCGAATGACATTCAAGTTAGGTCTGACCTTGAACCAGAGTTCATAAGGAGTAACTTCTGAAGTTGCATGAGGCACTCTATTTAGAATAAAAGTGGTCGTCAATGCAGCTTTACCCCAGTAGCACTTAGGAAGGCCAGCAGTCAACAACATTAAGTTAATCATTTCTGTTAACATTTTGTTCTTCCTCTCTGCTACTTCGTTTGATTGAGGAGAGTACAGAGTCGTAGTCTCATTGACAATTCTGTTCTTTGCAGAACGATGCAAATTCATGAGACATGTACTCTCCACCTCGATTACTTCTTATCTTTTGAGTTGTTGTCCAGTCTGCGCTCAGCTTCGTCTCTGAACTCCTTGAACTTCTCAAATGCTTCGTCTTTAGCCTTCAACAAGTAGACAAACGCATACTTTGAGAAGTCATCGATGAAGGTTATGAAATACTTCATCCGGCCTTTGTAGAGAACTGTTTGAAGTCACAGATATCTGAGTGTACTAACTCCAGAAGATCTGTACTTCGATTAACCCGAGGAAAGGGTTTCCTTATGATCTTAGTTTGAGTACAAACTTCACATTTCTCTACTTTATCCCCAAGATAAGTCCTAGACTAGACATTATGTTTATTCGTTTACAATAAATATGTCCTAGCCTATTATGCCACGACTCAAGAGTATAAGCGGAATGAGTGACTTCATTAATTACATTGAACTGATTAACAAGCTAAATTTTGAACATTCTTTCGGTATAAAAAGCTTTTCCGAAATATGTTCCCATGATAGACATCATCATCTGGCCAGCATTGATGTCCATCCTGAGGCCTGTATTGCAGAGTAGGCCTCCTGAGATCAGGTTCTTGACGATAGCAGGTACGTGCTTTCACGCCTTGAAGCGTCAGAGACTTCTCGAAGTCAGCTTCAACACCACCGTCCCGATCCGAGCACTTCAGCTTGTGTCTGGTTCGCCACCATAACCACATCAGAAGTAGGGGTGTAGGTGGTGAACCACTCCTTGCAAGAGCAAACATGGCAGGTGGCTCCAGTGTCTACCTACCAGTCAGCATCAGTTCCTACCGCATTAACCTGCACAATCATAGCAACAACATCAGTGATCCTAGTTACCTTACTAGGCTCTCCTTGCTCCGATTGCTTGGCTTTTGCTTTGCACTCATTCTTAAAGTGGCCCTTCTTGCCACACTTGAAGCAAGGCATTTGAGACTTTGGCTTCTTTTTCTTAAAGAAGTTCCTTTGACTTTTAGATTGTTAGGGTCCTTCTTCTTGCTGTGGGAAGCCGCCTGCTTTTCCCTTGGTTCCTTGGTATGAACCATATTGGCGTTAGCCAATTGCTTGGACAGTGCGTCCACCTTCAGTTGAGCCCGCATCTGGTCCTCAACATAGATTTCCTGTAGGAGATCTTCAAGGGTGATCTCCAGCTTCTTCCTATGCATGTTTGCATAGAACTTGCTCCACCCAGCGGGGAGCTTTAGACAATCCCTCCAACAACAAACTTGTCGGGGAGGGGCATCGCCTCATCTTCCAGCTTTGTCGCAGTTTCAGGAACTCCTTCACCTGCGACAGCATAGACTTTTCGTCTTCAAAGAACCACTTGTGATATTTTTCAACCACAAAGATTTTACTGCGGTTCTTATCTTATTCGTAGAGTTTTTCTAGAGACTCCCATATGTCTCTAGCGATAGTCTTTTTAGAATAGGATTCTGTAAGGGAATCTTCTATAGCATTCAGGATAAGTAGCCTGCAAATACTATTTTCCCTTCTCCATTTTACTTGAAGTTTAGTAGCCGCGGTGATTGCGGCAGCAGACCCAATCTGGAACAGTACATTCTTCCTCCAAAAGCACGTGATCTACGTCTTTGAGTTGAAGGGTGAGATATACCTTCCTCTTCCAGACTTGGTAATATTCTCCATCAAACTTTTCTAACTTACAAAAGTCAGAATTGAAGAGTGAAACATTAACGTTTTCCGTCCTAGCGTTAAAGCTTTGAGATTGTTAATGCGGGGCACAATTTTTCAATAGAAAACTGAGAATTCATAACAATTATAAAAAATATTCTAACGTAACACTTCATAGAAGGTACGTAACAGAAATTCTACTAATACAATACTTTACAGAAGGTGCACAGATTTCTACCAACACATACGCTTCACGAAGGTGCGCTAATAGAATTCTGATAAACGATAGCAACACTTCATAGAAGTACACAAATTTCTACCAACGTACACTTCACCGAAGGTGCGCTAATAGAATTCTGATAAAAAAGAAGGTGACAGACGAAAGATGGAAAAACTTCTGCTGGGGTGAATGATCACCGTTGCTCAAAGCTTTATTCGCCTCACACGAATAGCTTCCAGGAACCAGCAAGTTCGTCGGAGAACTTGGAACACTCTTTCTCTTCTGCCTCCTCGGATGAACACGAATACCCGTGCAAAACTCAACGCTGGTACAATACCTCTCTTCTCTCTCACTGCTTCTAAGCACTTGTAAACTTTCTGTCTACTACTTGTGTGTTAGTTCCTAACTGTGAGAGAGAAGGAGGAGACCTTATATAGGCCCCTGCAACAACTGCCCGGTTAGCACAATGTTAGGGACGTGGTAATAACCACCCCGAACATGGAGCAACCGCTCAGAACATGCAAAGACACGTTCTACCGCAAGTAGTGCCACTCGCGTAACCAGCGTGATTTGCACTTTACGCACACAGCCATTTTACGCAACCTGTGCACACTACGCACTCTACGCACACTGCGTACGCTACGCATACTGTGCACTCTACGCACGCTGCGCACACTGCGCGCACTGGGCTGCGTAACTGGGTCAGCGTAACTGGGCTCGCATAACGGGCCGCGTAACATGGTCGCGCAACGAGCACAACTTAAGCGCACTATGCACCTAGCGACGATGCTAAGTGCAAAGTGTGCCAACAAAATGCCACATTACGCCTTATAAGCCGAGCCGAGTCCGAGTCGCTAAGCCCCTACGGGGCTTAGCTCCCATGGAAATAAATTTCTCAAGAGCAAAAGCATGAATGCTTTCAATTGTTGATTTAGCCTATTTTCCATTAGAAAAATAACCCCACATGGCACACCCATGTGCGCCTCCACATTACATATGCATCTCTAAACTAGCAAAGCTAATATTTAGAGATACAAGTCCTTTGGTCTAGCCGATGTAGGACTAAAATTCACTTTGAAAAAGACCAAAACCCAACAACCCTTGAAGAAGCGTAAAGATTCCTCCCCCCTACATCCCTCCACCCTTCCAAACGGAGTTCTACCATCAAATCTATTATGCAATCAACATCTAAAGTCGTGGCAGCTGCCCTTCAAAAGTCACAAGGACAATGTTAGCATTCTCGTGGAACTGTCGAGGGGTGAGGAATGTCTCGACAGTCCAGACTCTTGCACATTCCTCTCTGCCATACGCCCCACCATCTTCTTCCTCTCAGAAACCCTCTCCCCTAACCCCCACTCTAAAATTGCCCTCCCTCTTCTCGGATATCCTAACACTTTCTCTGTCCTGCCTGTAGGTCGCTCCGGTGGCCTGTGGTTAGGGTGGGATGACTCTATTATTGCCAAAGTCTGCTTCACCTTCCCTAACATCATTTTATTGGCTATAGAAGGCAACCTGATCGATCCAACATTGTTCTACACAACAACGGAGAATAATCGAGAACGACTCACTACAACAGTTCAAACGTTCTTTATGTAAGGGGTTTTGCCTCCAAGGATCAATCATACCCACTTGGTGCTTGTGCCAAAATAGAAGATGTCGTAGACTCGGAGCACTTCAGACCGATATCTCTTTGTAACGTCACCTACAGGGTGATTACGAAGATCCTGACCGTGCAACTCCGGCCACTGATGAACAAACTAATCTCTCCATACCAGAACGCGTTCGTTCCTGGCAGGCACATCACTAACAACCTCATCATTGTGCATGAAATTGTGCATGTGATAAAGAACTTCCCTACAACAAGAAACTCATTTGTTTTGGAAATCGACATGTCAAAGACATATGACAGACTCTCGTGGCAATTCATCCAATCGGTCCTTCATGAATGGGAGTCCAACGACACCCTAATGCTCTCATTATGCAATGCATCACATCATCTTCTTCATTTCGATCCTTATTTTTGGACTAAAATATCATGTGATATTTTAGTCCAAAAATATCACATGATAGCAATTTGGAGAACTATAAAGTTGAAGGTACTCTAAGTCCGATTAGCACATAAACTTGCAAATTATAATAATATTTGCATACGACAGAAGCAATGTTCAAAATTCTTATATTTGTTAGGCTAATTTGGATATAAAATATGAAAAACTGTTCAGCACCAGTGGTCTAGTGGTAGAATAGTACCCTGCCACGGTACAGACCCGGGTTCGATTCCCGGCTGGTGCAAATGACATGTTTGAAATCAAACATTTGTTTGAAATTTTGCTTATTTTTCAAACTGGCACCTAATTTCTTGAGTTTTTTAAAAAAAATTTAAAGAGAAAAATCGGCCCACTTTTAATGTTAGTGAAATTCACGTGCGTTCTTTCAAGTTTCTGTAGTCGAATTGGTGACTTTACAAGCAAAATTAATTGTTAAACTAATTGGCTCACATATCCGCAATCGTAGATGGATTTCTTGGAGTCCATTTGGCAAAGTTCAAAAACTCCACTGCTAGTACTAAACCCCATCATCATATGCATGGATCAATGGCATTGTCCTTTGTCTCTAATATTTGAGACCATAAAAAGTTCATTAGATTCTGAATCCTTACCATTATAGAATTTATATTTCATACGCCAAATCAAATCATACCTACACAAAATCATCATAGTACCTGCTAGTGACAAATTTTATAACTTCTGATCAACACATCTGTATCAAAAGTTAACTAAAATATATTGAATAAACAGAAGATTAATTCTATGCACCTATAAATAAGCTTCATAATTTAGAGTAAATACTATTAATGAAGTAGAAAAAAAGGTTCAAGATATATTAAGTAATCAAAAATGTGCAACTCTCTATAAGGAAAAGAGAATAGAAGAAAAGAAAAAACTAAATTATTAATGTCTACAATTGACGTAGAAGAATCACTATTCGAAAGCCCATGCATTCTCTTCTCTGATCTTGGCCTCCTCCTCTTTAGTAAAGTCGTTCTGGACATTAAAGTACTCCCTGACCTCCTCAACGGACATCTCCTTCACTTTCTCGGCCAGAGTATAACAGAGTAAGTCCATCAGCGACTTCGAGTCGAGGTAGTTGGCCGCCATGGTCACGTCGAACAGCTCGCCGCGCTCCATCTTGACGAAGTCCTTGTCCCACGCCTTCAGCACATCCACATCGTCATTGCGTCCGCTACCGTGGCGCTTCCAGTACTGGAGAACCTTGGCGAGAGTGGAGCTGTGCACGTGTTAGTTGTATGTGTGTTGTGTTCACACACACATGAGCTAGCAAAAGCTCAACTCCCTTACAATAATTTTGACCGTTATGTTTCTATTAAACTTGTAACATCAACTTATGTCTAGGTACAATGTACCACATGGTTTTTCCTTTGAATTTTGTAACGTTCAGTATTTATTGGCTGGATTAAATTGTCTTCATTCTCCTTTATTCCCTAACCTTAGAGAAAAGCCTATATATTGAAGCCAATCTCAACACTTTGAATATACTGAAAATTACTACAAAATACTCTCTCTCTCTCGCTCTCTCGAATTCTTGTCACTCCGAAACTCTTTTGTTCTTGGTTTGTTGCTCTGGGCAGAGCTAAGTCAGGGTCAATCTCCCCGAGTTATGTGCGACGACGGGATACCGGTAGAGCGGGGATTTTACCACTAGGAGCATCCGGAAAAGTCTGCACATAGACCCGGATTAACTCTTAGGGCATGCTTCGTGCGCGACTTCCCGGAGGCCGGTAACTTTAACTTATTTTATTTTATTTGCAGATTTTTAGAGGAGAAATATCCAACAATCTAAGAGTTAATTCTGTATCCTACGTTATCCTGCATGATTTTCAACTTCAATATACGTAGTTATTGATACTGTTGTTGATCCAGATTTTATAATGTTTATCCATGTCTTGATACAATTATACAAATTACGTTTCATTCTTCTTTTGTCGTTTTTCATCGCTGTTTTGTACACAAATTATATATGAATAAAGTAGTAGTGGTTCACATCTTGATACATTTCACTAACCATGAATGAAGTCTATGTGCATTTAGTCCAACATCTGAGAGAGTCTCTCATCCAAATCTTATGGCCGGAGAAGTCATAGACTAATTTCATGTTTTCTAACATGTATCCGACTTTTCATATTCAGGACACCTATTTAGTCCCACGTCAATAGTTAATTTATTACTTTTTCAATATTTAAACAATCATTTTTTTTTTGGTAGATTGCATACAGGAAAGCATAATATATGCAACAATTTAAGAGAGTACATAGATCATGGAAGGCAATATGTGCTCATGAAACCAAAAGGAGCTCATACATCTAAAGACATAGATGTAATATATGGACTAATTGCACTCTGTAATACGTTGCACTATCTGGACCATTGTACTATGTACAACACTAACTAATGTCTGTTATATATATAGTTTTGTTTTTATTTGACAGTATATGTATAGTTTGGTTCGAGTGCCATAATTTTTTTTTTTGCCCCGAGCTAGTGTGGAATATGCAAATTTTGGTGATTGCTCTAGTTCAACCATTGTGTTATGCTAAGGTGTTACTCTGTATAAGGTGCAGGGCTTAGAAGGTGAAAGTCAATTTTTCTCATATTTTATGTCATACCATTAATAAGTTCATCAAACATGTCAGTATAAATTACATTTTAATAGTTTCATATCAGTATATGCAATTCTAGCATGGTTTTGTAATACATATTTCGTAATATGCCAATGGAAATGAGACCTCGAATAAAGTTAATGGTCAAGCTGTACGCTGCACCATTTGAATGGCACCATTATCTTGGTCCATTATCAATAAATTCAAACAAGCGAAATGACTTATTAGAGAAAGTTGGCCTTGCTAGTCTGATTGAAGAAAGTTATTGGAGTCTAAGTTTTATTTGTAAAAATTTGATCCAAATGTCCAAGTTCTTTCTAACTTTCGTCCCTCCAAACTAAATAGTTGAAACTCAAAAAACAACAATCGGTTGTGAGTCATTTCATATGTTTCTTCTATAATTTTCTTCTGTATTTTTATTTGCTATACTTTTTGTCATCTATGTTACATGAGAGCACAATTTATGGACATATGCACTGTTTTTTGTTGTCTCCTAGTATATTTTTAGTATTATATGTCAATATATGCACAATATTTCATGTGTCGTCTCTGTTAGGAGTTGGAAACAACAACAAATTGTTTCATCTCAAATTCTTGAAATGGCTATATGATCCATTTTCTCCTAGAAAGTTCATACACTTCAAAGGTGCGCATGTGTCCACACTTCAATATACTGCACTAATTGCAATATCTATTATCAATATATATGTCATTAAAAATATATATACGATTTGGTCATATACCACATAACTGTTGTAACACCAGCTCCATATTTTTTTTTTCCCATTCTGTAATATTAATCAAAACAACGAAGAAGAATCAAAATATGAAGTTCATTTATTTCTTATTATTGTATTTATAGCAATAATTCTATTGCAACCGTTTGGTTTAAATGAGCGACGGATTTGATTATGATTTTTTTTTTTTTGGTAATTGCTAATGCAATTTTTCTTTATTGGGTGTCATGATGTTTAATATATGGTAAGTATATTAGGAGTTGCATCATTATATGTTCAAATTTAGTTTTAAATTTTTTGCAGTTGATTACTAAATTAATTTGGACTCAAACAACGTTCAGTATTTTAGAGTTGATTATACTCAGATTGAACTTCAAACTAAAAGTGTAAAAACATGGCTATCTCATATTTACTTCACTCTATTTTTCTATATATATATAAAAAAACTAATTATTTCATTATTTTACAATATTTTTGAATTATTTCTATCGAACAAATTTGTGCATCATACATTCTTGTTAATATACAAACTAACCTCTATTTCTTGAAGACCGTATTATTAGAAACGTTTTACCTTTTTAGGAAAGAAGCAACATGTTAACAGTGATGGTAATATAATGTATTTTGTACTCTTCTATTCTTAACATGATCTTTGTAATGTTATCTCTTCAAGTCAGAATCATTAGAAGCCATGACTTGTTAGAAAATGCTCAAACATGCTAAGGTGAAGGTAAGTAATACAAAAGTTCTTTTTTCCATTATTCTAAACTTGATTTTGTAAAACTCATTTTCTATATTCTTGGATACTAATGGATATTTAGTGAGAATAACAGGAAATGATATTTCTTCTGAAGTGTTATTACTAAAGACAAAATCAAGAAATACAAAATTGCTCCGATCAAGTGGAAAGATAATTTTTACATTTACAATTCACATATTCTATTTATTTTTGATTTCTATGTTTAGTTCGGCAAATATATATTGTTGAGTTAGTGAGCCAATTTTCTTGATTTTTGTATATATATTATGATGATTTTAAATGATATATATTTTTGATTGGTTTGTATGTCCGAACCTTAAATGACTATATTGTCACAATATTAGAATTTATAGTCAGAAAGAAATCATAATATTGTTCTATCACAAAATTTAGACAAACATTGTCTTTCCTTATATTCTGTTATGCTATAATTCTTCTGATTCATTAAAACAATTTAGTCACAAGAAAATAGTTAGTGAAATTGCAAATTCCTTTAAATTTGAAGTTTTAAAAGTTGAGATTATTTTGGGTACAAGCCGAAAGGGTCCTTCTGTCAACCGGCGTAAATAGCCCTAAGCAACACGGTACTTAATCGTCCCCCTGTGGACCTCCGCTAGCTGGGAACCGACCCCTACAGCTAACCCAAGTTAATCAACACTTGATAAACTAAAGATTTTTTAAGGTTGATTAGCAAAATCACTTAAACTATTATTCTAGTACTTTAAACTGTTATTTTTGCAAACATGGCTAGTAAAGATAAATCTTTAGAGCCATGGATACTGTGACAGAGTCAAATGATTTTTGACTCACTATTTTAAGACTTATATCAGTAATTAGAAAATTACATGAGTCTGATGTCACTAACTCTGATTTCTAAATCAGACAAACTAGTTATTCTATTCTATATAGTAACAGAAAGAATATTTTAAGGATATTCTAGGCTATAAATTGTATCATATTAGATACTCTTATGTCAGAGAAATGTCTTTTAAATACAAACTGGGTAACTGATTCATATGACATCTAATCCATTTATGGATATTTTTTTTTACTCTATAAAAAGTTGTCATCTCTTGAGGTTTGTGTAACAAATCTATCATAGCTAAAACTATTGTATAGTCTGAAATGTTATCTTCAGCCACATGCATCCTATACTGAAGCTAGTTGTATGGCTCAACATTTTATACTACATATTTTGTACATGTCATTTGTTTTAAAATTATGCTAAAAGCATTATCTTGTGAACTCTAAGATGAACAGGTACATGCAGCTGTGTGTCAAGACATGTAAAGAGACTTAAAAAAAATTATAGTTCTTGACTATAACATCATAAAAGAACTTTACAGATCTCTTGACGAAGAGTCTGTTTACTCTTGACGAAGAGTTTGTCTAGGACATTGGTCCTAGAATCATCGAGGGGGATGGGTCAAGCCCTATTATAGTCACCAGCAGTGGCAACCCAACCGAGTCTGACTGGAGATCCCAAGAAGCCGGTTCAATGGGTAGAAACAAGCTGGACTAGGTGACTATTATGGAACACTGACCTGAGATTAAATTCTTTTTAAAATAAAATTCCAGGAGGCTGTACATGTGTACATTCATACCTCATCCCTATGGTGACAGTGTTCCTTTTGTGATATGGATAGGTTGAGTTTAAACTCTTAATAAGTCCAAGCATGATATGCAGGGTTGATTCCTATCACCAACTCTTAAGGACTTACCTATACGAGAGGTCGTGAGGGCCGCGACTATAGGACAGGGCGATCCTAGATAACTCTCATGAATGTGTAAAAGTGCGCATGGCCAACCAATGCGCCATCCGATAGACCCAAGTACCTCTAGCACTATGTGTGCTATTTTCGAGTCTGGTTCAAGAAGACTGATTCAAGGCGTAGTCCATCAAGCTCTTCTTCGACAAAGACAATAGTCACTACGTGAGATTCAAGGCTGTAGTCCATCTTATTTATGCATAATACAACTGCCCAGACATTCTCTTATTCTTGTCTTACTTTCTTTCTTCTATTACTTCAGGATTTGACCTTTTGGGGGGGATTGTTAGTTGTATGTGTGTTGTGTTCACACACACATGAGCTAGCAAAAGCTCAACTCCCTTACAATAATTTTGACCGTTATGATTCTATTAAACTTGTAACATCAACTCATGTCTAGGTACAATGTACCACATGGTTTTCATTTGAATTTTGTAACGTTCAGTATTTATTGGCTGGATTAAATTGTCTTCATTCTCCTTTATTCCCTAACCTTAGAGAAAAGCCTATATATTGAAGCCAATCTCAACACTTTGAATATACTGAAAATTACTACAAAACACTCTCTCTCGCTCTCTCGAATTCTTGTCACTCCAAACTCTTTTTTCTTGGTTTGTTGCTCTGGGCAGAGCTAAGTCAGGGTCAATCTCCCCGAGTTATGTGCGATGACGGGATACCGGTAGAGCGAAATTTTACCACTAGGAGCATCCGAAAAAGTCTGCACATAGACCCGGATTAACTCTTAGGGCAGTGCTTCGTGCGCGACTTCCCCGAGGCCGGTAACTTTAACTTATTTTATTTTGTTTCAGATTTTTAGAGGAAAAATCCAACAGCACATTCGGGGGGGAACGACCGACTCGGCACAATCGTCCTCGATAATGTTTTTCAACGTCACCGACGAGTTGATAGCCACAGACGCGTCCAACACGAACTCCTCGCCGTCGAGACTACGTAAGATCACCTGCTTTGGAACTTCGCCAGCCATGACTCAAGATCAACAAGTAATTACTAACCAAGGGAATATAAGACTGGCCCTCCTTCAGCTAGTTAGTACTTATGAGAATAAGGAAAAAAACTTGGTCTCCAATGGCTTATATACACATAAACCTGCTAATAAGCTATACTAGAAGGCGTAGGATTGCTCTGACTACATAAAGATCAGATTAACAATATAATTTGAACTTTGAATCCAAATTAAATCCAGAACAACATAATTTTATCAAAATATGTACGGGACGTCCTCCTTTCCATTTATAAACCAAGATTAAATAAGCTATAGTTAATGATAAATATTCCAAATTTATTTATTCCAACGTATCTTGATTTGCCAGATTCACGGGTTTATGTAATATCCGAATCCAAATCTTATAAGTGTTTATTGGTTTGGGTTTGGGTATGTTCGATTACATCATTCATCTATATATTCAATATAAACAACTTTGGAAGTGGTTTTATCAAATTTATTC
>JANAVB010006993.1:12509439-12541939 GCA_029216955.1 Iris pallida | reverse complement strand
AAAATGTATCATCATATGTTGTCTTGGTTATTATCTTGTCTTTGTTGCACTTTCATATTTCTAGTCTCTATTATTTGTTGTCTTTGTTGTATCTCATCATATGTTGTTATCAGGCATGACAGGTCGTCGTGGATCGTTCTGCATTTGTAGCTCCTCTTCCCGAAAAATTTTGAAATATTTTTTTTATTTTATTTATTTGATTTAAATGGGTATTCTATATTTTTTTATAAATGTTTATTTAGTTAATTATTACAGTAGATGACTCTAGCCATAGTTGAGTTTTGAAGTACTAGACGACTAGGATTTGTGGCACGGAGATGTGGCCGTGTGCCTTGACTAGTGTACTAGCCATGCCCGGGAAACCTAGCCATAGGGATGTCCTAACTAGGAAAATCAGGCCAAGTTGTGACATGACCTTATAAATAGTTTAATTATTCATTTTAATATTATTGACGTCTAGGTGACCCGGTCGCACCAAACTAGTCAAGCTGGACCCGAACTGAGCTCAAGCCCATGTATGCATCCAGTGTACACAAAGATTCCGTGTAGTCATATTTTAAGTAGATGCAATGCAGATTATTAGATATTTTATCTCGTTATTTTTACTATTATTATTATTGTTTTATTTATCAACATTATTGAGGTTATTATTATATAATAATATTTTATTATTATTGGTTATATTATGTTGTTAAATAAATATTATTATATAGTCATTAGAAATAGACAATATGGAGGTCTTAGTTAGATTTATGGAGATGCTATATAAGTAAATAAATATATGCATAGATAAATATAGATATATATATTTATGGGTGTATATACATATAGGCATGTATATATGAATAAATATAAGTGTGTATAATGCATGTAAATATAGATGTATTACACAATATGTGCTTTATGTATGTATAACATATTGTATATATAGGCGTATGTATATATATTATATATATTATATATATATATATATATATATATATATATATATATATATATATATATATATAAATATATATATATATATATATATATATATATATATATATATAAAATACTGTTGCACGTATATATATTATATAGATATATATATATATATATATATATATATATATATATAAATATATATATATATATATATATATATATATATATATATTATATATATATATATATATATGTATATACGGCAACAGTATTATATATATATATATATATATATATATATATATATATATATATATATATATATATATATATATAAAATATATATGCATATACGTGCAACAGTATATATATATATATATATATATATATATAAATACTGTTGCACGTATATACATATATATATATATATATATAAATATATATATATATATATATATATATATATATATATATATATAGATATATATATATATATATAGATATATATATATATATATATATATATATATATATATATATATATATAAGATTATCTATAATATGATATAGAGAGATGCTCCTGGCCGCTCCACAGCTCCTGGCCGCTCCGCAGGCTCCTCTCCTGGCCGCTCCGCCCGCCGGCATCCTTTGGCTGGGCTGGCCGGTTGGCATGCCGGGCCAGGCGGGTCCACTCCAGTTCTTCACCCCATCGGCGGCATCCCCTCCTCTTCCGGGTGGCCGGCCTCCGCCTGGCCCCACCCTCCGTGGAGTCCTGCTGTCCCGGCCGCCGCCCCCGAGTGGGGGTTCCCTTTCTTCTTCCCCCCTACCCAGCCCCCCCCGCCGCCCTCGGCGACCTCGACGCAACTGGGCTAGGCGCAGCCCTCCGCCGGCTTCTGCATCGCCCGCTGCGTCCTTTTCTTCTCCGGCGCTCCCGGTCGTCTCTCCCGCCGCTCCTTCTGCTCCATCCTTGGCTGCGCCCGCCCAGCTGTTCGTCTCCTCCGACGACCCAG
The DNA here is from genome assembly GCA_029216955.1 of Iris pallida. Lineage (NCBI taxonomy): Eukaryota > Viridiplantae > Streptophyta > Magnoliopsida > Asparagales > Iridaceae > Iris > Iris pallida. Next base: position 12,540,002 of record JANAVB010006993.1, on the reverse strand, counting down.
GCTCCGTCGCGCCACCGGCCCGTCCTCCTCTAGCCCCTGCGTCGTCCCCCTACGCGGCGTCTCCTCCTCTCATTGCCCCCCTTTCGTGGCCGCCTCCCGCGCTCGCGGCGGCGCCCCCCACCGCTCTCTCCTTCCCTCCGCGGCCGTCTCCCGCGCGTCCCCCGGCTTTCAGCGGCTCCGGTCTGGCCCCCGCCTCCCCTTCGCCGTCGGGTATCTCTCCAGCACCGGTGGCCCCCCTCCCGTCGGCCACGATGGCTGCTCTTCGACCTCCGGCCTCGTCCCCCCTCGGCCTCCGCGCAGTGGCCGGCGGCTGGCTCGGTCATAGCTCCGACCTTCTTTCCATCGGTCGGCGAGCCACCTTCGCCGCCACCACCCGCTCCCCATTACGCTCTGCGCAGCTCCCTCCACCGCTGACCGGCAGAGCCCCCTCTCTCTGCTCTCTCCATCGCTCGCCTATGGTGAGTCGGTGGCCCCCGGCGGCCCGCCCCCTTCTCTCCCCGGCCGATCGCCCCCCTCCCCCCTTCTCCTCCCTTCACGCACCCCGTGGCGGTCGGCCCCCCCCCTCTCGCCGGCCGAGCTCCACCCGCTCCCCCCCTCCCGGGTTTCCCCCGTCCCCCCCCGGCCTCGTCTTCCCCCTCTCCTCTCTGCTACCGGTGCTCTCCGGTTCCGGGTCGCCGGGGTGTGGCCCTTCCCGCCGCCTGGTGGCCGGACCTACCCCCCTCCCCGTGGTCGACCCCCCCCTCCGCCCTCCGACCCCCTCCGCCGGAGGCCCGGTCCCTCCTCCCTTGGAGGCGCTTCGCCTCCCCGGGAGTCCCGCCCCTCTCGATCCGTGCGCCCCCCCGGGACGCGTGCCACTTTCTCGCGCAGTGCACCGGGCCCTCCTCGGGCAGTGCACCGGGCACATCCTTCGGGCCCAACGCCCCCTCTACACGTGACCCTGCTGGACCTTCGAAATTCAAATTTTGAATTATTTTCAAATTTTGAATTTCGGTTGCTCCAGTCCAAAAAAAAAAAAATATATTTTATGATTATTACGTTTTGTCGGGACCTGTGTTAGGGCTTATCCCACACTATGTAGGAACTCGGGCTATCTCCCGGTTCCAACCTCGTTTTTATTTCAATAAAGGCTTTTAGCCATTGTTCAAAAAAAAAAAAAAAATATATATATATATATATATATATATATATATATATATATATATATATATATATATATATATATATATATATATAAACCAGTAATAGAAATAATTAATGTTATAAGAAATAAAGAAGAGGTATATATACCAGGCCGGCCCAATGAGCTCCCACAGGAGCAGCGGGCCAGCTGATACTTCAGCTACGAAAACCCCCATCAAATCCGAGCAATTAAGCCATTCCTAGCAAGAGGAGCCCGACCCCCCTCACAGCTGAGGCATCTATATAGATGACAGAGTGAATACGCAGAAACCCTAGCACATCCCCACTCTCCCCAGCGTCGACCTCGACCCTGGACGCGCCAGCCCCGCCGTGGGCGGCCGTCGGCCGGCGACGGAGCCGCCGGGGACAGCGCGCGCGCGCGAAAAAGCAGGGGCACAACAGCAGTAGTAACCAGTCCAAGCGCTCACTTCCAGGTGAGATTCCTCCCACATCTCATCATCATATCTCGAACCGAATGGTCCTATAGAAGCACAACCTATAGGGCTTTAAGCCCCATCAACTATTTTGTAGGATGCAGCCCTAGATTGATAGTTATATCGACGCAAAGTCGACGAAAAACCAGCCTAAAACAGAGCTTAAAAAAGCCCAATCATCCAAGTTTGTCGATTAATTATGATCGATCCAGTGATTTATTAGAAAATCTATTTGAAGAGACTTTTAGACAACATATAGGTCTTCATCACCCTTTTTGTGGATTCGGAAATCATCGACTACGCGTCGAGAAATCGAATCCCAAAGTTTCCCAAAAACCTGTTTTGAAAACTAGAAAATTATTCCATACGACGTGCGTCACGCCAATCCGGATGACGTGGTCGCAAACCGAAAGCATCGAAAGCTACGTAACGGCTTCGTGGTCGTGTGGGCTTTGACGGAATTCGAATTGGTCGCGTGTGCGCGACGAATTTGATGCGTATCCGTCAAAATTCCCCGTATCGTGCACTTTGCAAATTCTCCAATTACTTTGTGCACGTTCGTCAGATCGAGACAAAACTTGTGCCAACAGAACCGTATCATTTTTCTGGTCCTGCATGCCAAGTTTGGTCCAAATCTGAGACAGTCGAATCGAACGTCGTTTTGCGGGCCCCACGGTCCTACTCAACGGGCGATTTTGTGCACGGCCCGCCGGAATCCAACTCTGGACATACGGTTGGGTTCGTATCGGAAAACTGGATCCGTAGACATATTGTTTGACGACTATAGAGACCATTGACCCTGGCACGCTTTTCGGTGCAAAGCGGGTCCAACGGCGGATACCGTTTTTGTCCGAAACTACCGTTTTGCCCCTGTGTCCAGAATTGGACTTAAGGATAGACAATCCTAGCTAATTTGACTATTCTGAGACTGTTGGCGATATTTATTTCAGCTTTCGGAGACAGTTGTGATAATTTGGACTTTATGGCTTAGTAGTGGACTAGATTGTTATTGGATTTGCGTGCAACCTCCAGGCAAGTATACCTTGCCTCCCTCTACAGTTTTATTTACATGCATTTTATTTTAGTTTCTAGCTTTTGGATTATTTATGGACATATGTTTTTTTGTGTTATTTTCTGTGGAGTTGTTTTTATCGTTTATAGCCATGTTCATGTTTTGGCCTTGTGTTTCACACTTGGAGTTTCTCGTCCGTACCTTGCTTGAGTCGTGTCATAGAACGAGTGCGTGTAGTAAACTGCTAAATCCTTGATATTGCGTCCTTGGCACCAGAGAGTCCACACACGGGACGAGGGTGTTTTTCTTGATCAGTTTACATCCGTGAGTCCACACTCGGGACTAGGATGTCGATTATTGCACCAGAGAGTCCACATTCGGGACGAGGGTGTAGACTTGACTTGACTTGCACCAGAGAGTCCACGCTCGGAACGAGGGTGTTTACATCAGAGAGTCCACACACGGGACGAGGATGTAGTATTTGCACCAGAGAGTCCACACTCGGGACGAGGGTGCCTTGCCGTAAACTAACCAGAGAGTCCACACTCGGGACGAGGGTTAGTACTAACCAGAGAGTCCACACACGGGATGAGGGTTAGTGTTAGTTCAAACCAGTGAGTCCACACTCGGGACGAGGGTTTGGTTTCTTCCATTGATCATCGTGTTTCGTTCATCCGGCATTTCATTATGCGTAGTTGTTCTAGTGTTCGTGTTCGTGTGTCCGTATTCGTATTCGTAGTCATTGTCTTGTTTTTGTTCTTTATTGTTTATTTCTTGCGCATGATAAAACTGTTAGATAGGCATGTATATTATGTATCTTGCTATGTCCTCTGAGGACCTGATCATCTCCTCAGGTTTAGCGATTGCATGGAGTTAGCTAGTAGTTCTGGATGGCGGAGGATTTGCGACTCTTGTGGGATTCAGGTATCATGATTACGTTGTTATCTTTTCGTGCTTTCTTACCTTATCATGTTTTCTGATTCAGTTTTAGACTCTTGTTACTATCGTTAGAGTCTTATCGGACATATATGATAGTGGACTGCAGACCACGACCCATATTTGTTCATTCTTGTTTAATATTCTTATTGTGGGTTGAGATATAGATTGTTTGCCATGATTTGGCAGTATACCATAGCCTTGACAGCGTTTACGTATTCGAGTCGGGCTGGAGTCCGTTCGATACGTAGCTTGGCTTGCTCACGTGCTCGCGTCCGAAAAGTGGGTGCGGGTCGTGACAGCATTTCTCGACATGGGGCACGGGGGTACTGATACTGGCAGAGGACAGGGTACTCCTTCGGTACCTACTGGTGGTACTGCTAGAGGATGGGGTTCTTCTTCGGTACCTCCTACTGGTACCGGCTCTGGATCCTCGTCGCCCAGTACTCCTGTGTATCGGACAGTAGCTCCGCCCGCCACGATGCTACGTGGCATATCTCCTGGGACGAGTAGTTCCAGGCCTGAGACTGCTCCCGAGAGTAGCGTTCCTCCTGCTGATACGACGATGGAGACAGATGAGCAGATGGAGAAGGCTGCGCCGACGGCCGACCAGTATCAGGCAGATGATGCCTGCGCACCTCCGGAGGAGACGAGGACGGAGATCTGGGCCGACGGAACAAAGTAAGTATTTTGGTTTATCATTTTTTCTGTGTTTATCATAAATTAACTTTTCTCATGAATATAATATGTCTGTTTAGATATCGTCCCTCGTCGGTACAGAGACGCCTAGGCCAGGTCCTGAGGAAAATTATGGTGGTCCTTGGATAAACTACTCGGATGCTCCGGACGATAGGAAGGCCTACTGGTTTGCGTGCTTCAAGGTTAAAATAGATTTGCATTTAACATGAATTATTTGATTTATGCATATTATATATAACTGATAAATATTTGGTTTGCGTACTCTTCTAGGATATATTTTTCTATCCATCGTACCGGGCTGAGCTGATCGAGGGAATGTTTTCTGCTGTCGCTGCTAAGCTGATCCGCGATGCTATTAATGATCAGAAGGCCCGTGATCGTGCCGGAAAGCCGATCCAAGGTTGGATCACCCCTGATTAGTGGGAAGCGATTCAACGAGCCAAGGTACAAGAAAAAGTCCGAGAAGGCCAAGGCGGCTAGGCAGCATGCCTCGAAGTGGTGCGGTGGGTCGATTCCGATGACGGAACATTTTCGTCGTCTGGTATGTATTTTTCTTTCAAAAATATTATTTTAATACAAATCCGATAAATTATTACTAAGATAATATATTTAATTACAGGTAAGGAAGGTCGGTAACGTTGACATGGTGACCGTCTTCTTGGCCACCCATCGGAAGGGTGAAGGCCTTATTGATGAGAGGGCCGAGCTTGCCTATGTAAGTATTACAATACTATTTGTTAATTATAATACTTCGTGTTATTTTAATAAAACTTAGTAAATATGCATACAAATAAATATTCATGTAGTTAGTAATAATAAGTACATTAATTAGAGATTAGAAATCATAGAGTACTATGCATACTTTCTAGGCCGAGTATTAGAGGCTTCGGGACCGGGTGACTGCTAGTGCACCAACTGCGGGAGAGGCCGGTACTTCCTCGCAGCCCACTCAAGCTCCGTCGGCTGACGAGCTGTGGATGACCGCCGCTGGTGGCCTCCGTAGGGGTACGTACTACGGTACGGGATCCTATGGCACCCTAGTTGCGAGCCAGTCCTCTAGGGCATCCCCTGCTAGTGTGCATGGTCCACAACTATCCCAGGAGTCTGTCCGAGTCCACCAGATGATGGAGTCTCTCCGGGACGAGCTACTACGACGGATTCAGGACCAGTCTCAGCACCAGTCGGACGAGCTTGCGCTTATAACACGATTGGATGCGCTCGATCGTAGCATTATGGAGCTCAGGAATGTGACTGAGCGGACAGAGCGGAGTGTCACCGATCTTAGAGCATCGACAGAGCGCAGCGTATTGGATCGGCAGGCATCACAGATGACCGTGGGCGAGAGGCTGAGATTGGTGCAGGATTCGGTGGCCGATAGCAGTGATAGAATGTTATCTACCATGTGTTCATACCACCAGCGACTTGCAGCGTTGGAGCGTTATCGTCCTCCAGGTGCACCTTCATCGTCGTCACTACCTCCTTCATCGGTATCGATTTTACAGGAGGCACTACTAAAATCTGCAAGAATAGCGACATATATTAGCGACGACGAAAAAAGTAGTCGCTGATAATTGCCTATAGCGACTCCTAGTGCTACACGTCGCTGACCATCGCTGCGTAGCGACGTTGTATTTTTTACGTCGCTGACGGGTGACGTTTTGCGACGGACATACTATTTACGTCACTGTATTGTGACGTTTTGCGACGTATACTTTATACGTCGCTGGCTTATTTCATATAGGGTTCCTGGCCCGATCGAAATCACAAAATTTTCATCCAAAATTTTTCTTCCCGCTCGATCCCCCTCTCCCTTCTCCCCCCGACGAACCCTCCCCTCCGGCGACCCCTCCCTCCGGCGACACCCTCCCCTTCTCCCTCCGGCGACCCCGCTCGCCCGCTGACCCCATCCTTCCGACGACCAGCCTCCCTCCTCCGACGAAGGAGCCTTCCTCGCCGCCACCCTCCTCGCCGCCTCCTTCCTCCGACGAAGCCACCCTCCTCAGGTAAACCCTAACCCTAGCCCTAGCTATCTAGAATCAGACACAGACACGATAACCCTAACCCTAGCTGGGGTGGTCTTTCTGTCGAGGGGGGAGAGAGGGGTGGGGGTGGGTGCAGAGGGGTGGGGGGGTCTTACTGTCGAGGGGTGGAGGGAGGGGTGGGGGTACCCGGGGGTGGGGGGGTCTTACTGTCGAGGGGTGGAGGGAGGGGTGGGGGTACCCGGGGGTGGGGGGGTCTTGCTGTCGATGGGGGCAGGGTTGGGGTGGATGCAGGAGTAGGGGGAGGGGAGGCAGGGGAGGGGGGTCTTGCTGTCTAGGGGGGACAGGGGAGGGGCGTCTTACTGTCGAGGGGGGTAGGGGGGAGGGGGACAGGGGTAGGTGGGTACGGGGGGCAGGGGAGGGGGGTCTTATTGTCTAGGGGGGCAGGGGAGGGGGGTTTTGCTGTCGAGGGGGGTAGGGGGAGGGGAGCAGGGGTGGGTGGGTGCAGGGGTAGGGGGGAGGGGGGGCAGGGGACAGGACACAAGACATAGACACACACAATACATACATATATACCTATATATAAATACACATATCTACATATATACATATATATATATACTCACACACTTACATACACACACAAATACATATATAAATATATATGTATACAATGTATATACACACAAATACACATATATATACAATCAAAAATCCATTTGAAATTCATTTTAAGAATCTGAAATGTTGACGATATATACCCAAGGTTCACAATATCGGTATCGGAATCGGTATCGGACTATTCCTATGAGTATTGGTATCGGCGATATCGGTAGTATCAGCGGTATCGTATCGAAGTATCGGACTTTGGTATCGGAAAACAAATAATTATTAATAAATTATTTATATTTAAAATCATATATTTTATACATTTAGGCATAATTTTAAGTATTTCAGCGTTATTTCTTAGTAGTTTTGAAATTATATAAAATAGTAGTCACCCTTACCGATTGGTTTTGCCGAATTGACCGGAACAAAGACCCCCAATGTCGGTATCGGTCAATATTTGGTATCGGTCGGTATCGGATCGGAACATGCTAAACCGTATCAGTATCGGCCGTATCGGATCGGTATCGGCCGATACTTTAAACCATGTATATACCATGGTTTTGCTTTTTAGTTGCAGGAATATGAGAGTTTTTAGATGTTAAAGTAGGATATTAATTTATTAGTTATGACAGAGAGTTTGAGATAGATAGTTCATGTGAATGTTAGGTAGTAGTGTACAGTTCATGATTAGCATTGTTTAGATATTAGTTTCAGTCAAAAGGGTTAGTTTAGATTAGGATATTAGTTTATGTTAGAAGGAACTACTTGCAACTGCATCGTAGCTGCAGGAATATGAGAGTTATTAGATGTTAAAGTATGATATTAATTTATTAGTTAGGATAGAGATTTATTAGTTATTTTTATAAACCGTGATATGTTAAATGCCTGCAGCTGTATCGTAGCTCAGGGATATGACTGAGAGGGTGACATGGTTGTCACATTAAGGGTCTTTGAGGAGGTGACATATTGTGAACAGATATATCCGTAGAAGAACTATATATAAGGATATATCTTTTCGCAATATGTCACCTTGTCAAAGACCCTTAATGTACCAACCATGTTATCGCAGTATTGGTATTGGGATACCAATAGCGATAAGGTAAAGGGTACCAATAGCGATAAGGTAAAGGGTACCAACTTAAGGTATTGGGATACCAATAGCGATAAGGTAAAGGGTACCTTGGTAGGTAATGACTAGAAATAGGATATTTGACTTAGATTTGACCTTGTTTGACCAAGGTTGACTATTTTGATTGAAAGTCAAAGTAGAGTCAACATCTGACCTAGATTGGACTAAGAGTTGACAAAGTCAACTGTAGGTCAACCCTTGACATACTTTGATCTTGTTTGACTTTGCTTGACTTAGCTTGACCTTGTTTGACTTAGTACAACCTAGTTTGACCTAGATTGCATATCATTGTTATTAGTAACTGTCCGCTACTAATGTGTGTCCCATAATAAGACATAATATACGAATTTGTGCCTATTGGATAATGTGTGTCCATCTTTGCAGAATTATTTCCAAATGGATATGAATTAATACTTGCGGAATCGTTCATGGATGTACAATCATCGTCCTGATGATATGTGTGGTGTGCGGGATGAATACATAGCGGGAGTAGAGCAGTTCCTGCAGTTTGCTAAGGCATTCTCTTAGTACATGGACGGCACCAAAATTAAGTGTCCGTGTGTGAAATGTCATAACCTGAAATATTATCCAGAAATGGAAGTGACATATCATTTGTACTCGAGGGGTTTTACGCCTAACTACTATCAATGGACCGCACACGGAGAACTTGTGTCTTTAGCATCAGAGCCGGAGCCTTATGTTGAGCCGTATATGCATGCGGAACCTAATTTTGTTACAGATAATCATGCATACGACGACGGGTGCGTGAACATGGTTTTCGACGCTGCGGGGCCTAGTTTCATTCATGATGCACCTGAGGAGGCACCGAACGCCGATGCTGCACAGTTCATAGAGTTGCTGGAGAATGCAAGGACTCCATTGTATCCTGGTTGTGAGGATCATTCACCGTTGGAGGTGGTTACAAGACTGTTAAGCATTAAGTCAGATTTTAACATGTCGTAAGAATGCTACAACCGAGTGTTGGAGTTGATTATAGAGATCTTGCCGCCGGGTGCTAAGTTGCCTAAAGACTTCTACCGGTCTAAGAGGATGGTGAGATCGCTCTGGATGGGATACGAGAAAATCGATTCTTGTCGCAATGGGTGCATGCTGTACTACAAAGACGACAAGGACGCAGATGTGTGCAGATTTTGTGGTACTGATCGCTATAAGACAACTAGTACAGGAAGGTCTACCGGTGCAAGAAGACCGACCGATTCAATGCACTACTTGCCTTTAACGTCGCGATTGCAAAGATTATTTATGGTGAAAGAGACGGCCGAAAATATTAGTTGACACATGCGAGAACAGATTGAAGGAGTGTTGGATCACCCATCCGATGGAGAAGCGTGGAAGCACTTTGATCGAGTGTATCCTGATTTTGCTTCAGATCCGCGTAATGTCAGGTTGGGGCTATCTTATGACGGTTTTTACTCCTTTTGGTCTTTCGGGCTCCCAGTATTCGTACTGGCCTGTGATTGTCACTCCGTATAACCTACCGCCTTGGATGTGCATGAAGACTCAGTACATGTTTCTAACCGTTATAATTCTTGGTCCAAACAATCCCAAGAGGAACATTGATGTGTATTTACAACCTTTGATAGATGAGTTGAATCAGTTATGGAAAGTAGGCGCTAACTGCACGTACGATGTTTCTAGGAAGCAGAATTTTCAGATGAAGGCAACCCTTGTGTGGACCATCAATGACTTTTTGACCTATGGAATGTTATCTGGATGGAGCACTCATGGCCGTCTCTCATGTCCGTATTGCATGGACCGTAGTAAGGCTTTCTGCTTGAAACACGGAGGAAAACCATGCTTCTTTGATTGTCATCGGCAATTTCTGCCAAAAGATCATCCGTTCAGAAGGAACATGAATGCATTCCGTGCCGGCGTTGTAGAGAAGGGTGATCCACCGCCAAGGTGGTGCGGAGCTACGATATGGGAGGAGGTTAGAGATTTTCCAAGTGCTATCGAAGATCCTACAGCTGGGTACAAGTGCGATAGATTTGGTAGAGATCATAACTGGACAAAGAGGAGCATATTCTGGGATCTGCCATACTGGAGTACCAATCTGATCAGACATAATCTTGATGTCATGCATATTGAGAAGAATGTGTTTGATAACATAATTAATACTGTGATGGACGTAAAGGAAAAAACGAAAGACAATCCCAAGGCCAGGTTGGACTTAGAAGAAATATGCAAACGCCCTGCGTTGCATTTGATAGAGTAGAATGGAAAACAGTTCCTGCCGAAGTCAATTTTTTCGCTGGATAAAGAGGATAAAGTGAGACTTTGTCGGTGGATCCAGGGCCTAAAATTTCCAGACGGATATGTGTCAAATCTGAGAAGATGTGTCGATCCAAAGGAAAATAAACTGACGTGTATGAAGAGCCACGACTGTCACGTATTCATGGAGAGGTTAATTCCGATTGCATTTCGGGAATTCTTACCGCATGCAGTTTGGGATCTATTGACGGAGCTTAGCATATTCTTCAGGGATCTTTGTTCTAAGAAATTGCTCGTTGATCATCTAGAAAAGCAAGAGAAGGACATTGCGGTAATACTATACAAGCTAGAGAGGGTGTATCCTCATGGATTCTTCGACTCTATGGAGCATTTGCCGATTCATCTATCCTATGAGGCACGTGTGGTGGACCATTCGAATATCGATGGATGTACCCGTTCGAGCGACATTTGAATCACCTAAAAAGAAAGGTAAAAAATAAGGCATGGGTCGAGGGTTCTATTTGTGAAGCCTATGTTCTCGAGGAGATTACAAAATTTTGTTCGATGTATTTCAAGCCTCATGTTGCAACTAATAGAACGAGAGCTTCCAGAAATGACGACGGAGATCACGAAAGTAATGATACAATACTGAAGGTATTTAATGCTCCAGGAAAGCCATCGGGTAAAATAAAGAAGAGATATCTGAACGATGATGAGCTAAGGGTTGCTCAGGTGTATGTATTACTCAACTGCGACGAGAAGGAAGTAGAGAAACTGGAGGGTAAGTAATTAATACGTCTATATTATTTTAATAGTATTGATTATTATACTATTACATTAATTGCACGATGTTGATTTCAGCATATTTAATGATGATGTGAGGTCAGGTAGTCCACACATAACAGAAGAAGAACTAGAACAAGAAATAAGGCATTATTTTCCATCATGGTTGAGTGCATATGTAAGACTTGAGAACTCTGTAATTACCTTTCTGTATATGCACTTGATTGAGAATAAGCTTAATTGCTTCTTTCGTGGTATTTAGGTCGATCGTCCATACGCAAGACTTGAGAATGAGTCTATTAGAACGCTAGCCAAGGGACCAATTTATGCTGCAAAAATATGACCAAGCTACTGTGTTAATGGGTTTAGGTTCAAGTCAATAACTTGCCCGATCAGAGACAACTTTGTGGATCTCGACTCCACCAAAAACAGTTGTTTGTGTATCAGATCTTCGAACTACAAAGATGTTGACGTGGGCAACGATTTCTATGGCGTGCTACGGGAGATCGTGGAGCTGACATATAGTTATGGAATAGAGCCTGCTAAGATTATGTTATTCAGGTGTGATTGGTTCGATCCGATTGAAGGTCAAGGTTAGAAAGTAGACAAGCACGGTCTTGTTGATATAAACTATCGGCGTTGATATCAAGCCTATGAACCATTTGTCTTATTTTTAAATTTTAATAATCATTTGTGTATATTATACAACTTTTCTATTTTACTTCTTGTAGAGGACCTATTTCTATCCACCACACCGGGCGGCGAAGATCGAGGGCCAATTTTCTGCCGTCGCAGCCAAGCTCATCCGTGATGCGATCCACGACCAGAAGTCTCATGATCGCTCCGGACAGCCGATCCATGGTTGGATCACGCCAGAGGAGTGGGCTGCGATGAAGGCTAGATTCAGCGAGCCCAAGTACCAGGAGCAGTCTGACAAGGCCAAGGTGGCACGGTCGAGCACCGATAAGTGGTATGGTAGCTCCATTCCGATGACGGAGCATTTTCGTCGTCTGGTACATTTCCTATGACGGACATTAATTTATATATAGTTCGATGGAATGTTTAATACTAATAATAGATAATATATTTTAACAGGTAAAAAAGGGTGAGGACCCAAACATGGTGACCGTCTTCCTGGTCATCCATCGGAGGGCTGGGAAGTTCATTGACGAGAGGGCGACGCAGGCATATGTACGTTCTATTCTTTATATTAATTTACTATAATTTAGAAAATAGGAAAAAAGATATCAATATAGACTTTAGCAAACACTTACACGTTAGCAAACATGTTCTAGGCCGAGTTTGTTCGGCTACAGGAGGAGGCGGCTGCTGCTGCTAGTACGCCAGCAGAGGGAGGGGCTGGTAATTCCTTCCAGCCGCCTACAGCTCCATCGCCGGACGACCTCTGGATGACCGCCGTTGGCGGTCTTCAGAAGGGTACGTACTACGGTACGGGATCCTCCGGCGCGTATTTGGCTTCGGAGTCATCCCGGGCCCCCCTCTGTCAGTGCGCAGTCTCCGGCTTCGCAGGCGTCGTCACGAGCTCAGGATATTCGTCGTCAGATCGAGGAGCTGCGTCGCGAGTTGCAGCAGCAGATTTCTGATGCGGTCGAGCGACGATCCGACCCTCCGATCGTCACCGGACGATTTGATGCGGTCGAGCGCAGTATACAGGAGCTGATGAGCCTGCAGCAGGCTACAGCTGCCAGCTTGCACACGCTCACCGAGTCTATGCAGCGCACAGAGCGTAGATAGGCCGAGCTGGAGGGATCGCAAAGGAGCATGTCTGCCTCACTCACTCAGGTATCGGCTTTGCTTGAGGCGAGTACTGAGAGGGTGGTGACTACCCTTGCTGTTTATGGTGAGCGACTGCGAGAGCTGGAGGTGCTGCCCAAATTTTAAAAAAATATAATGTGTATTTTTGTGATGATGTGTGTCTGTGTTTACAGTGAATGTGAAATGCAGTGTTCGGAACCATCGACAGTTTTGATTACTGTTGTATGTTTTATCTTGGATAGAAAGAGCAACAGTTCAGGGTGTACTTCTGAGAGTTTTATTTTCACGTCATTCACTTTCTCGGAACGTCGTAAAGGATCCCGAGAAGGTGAAGGACGTGAAGAGAAAGCTCTGAGAAGTGTACCCTGAAATATTGCTCTTTCTATCCAAGATAAAACATAGAACAGTAAGCGAAACTGTTGATGGTTCGAATACTGTACTTCACCACACTGTAAATACAGACACACAGCATAACAAAAATACCAATTATTTTTTTAATTTTTTTATAACATCTGCGACGTATAGCGACGTTCTGCGATGTTTTGCGACGTCCAGTACACGTCGCTATACGTCGCCAAATAGTGACATAACGTCGCTATCCGTCGCTATATGCTGACGTATATATGACCACCTGAGAGCCGACGTCGCGAAAGTTGTCGCTAGGCGTCGCTCAACATGCTGACGTGGCTGCCATGCCATGTCATCATATGTAAAGTTGACGGCGTCGCTAAGTGGTCGCCCTACGTCGCTATACTGGCGACGTATGATGACGTCGCTATCTGTCGCTCATATTAGCGACGTCTAGCGACACTAAATGTGACGTCGCAAATAGCGACGAATTGCGACAAAATTGTAATCTGCAACAAGCCTATAACGACATCCATTTTTGTCGCTAAATACGTCGCTAATAGAAATTAGCGACGGATTTTCCTTTTTTAGCGACGTACTCTGACGTCGCTAAAAGGGGTTATTTAGTAGTGAGGACTATGAGCTTTTCTTAGCCCTCATCGCTGTGCGCCCCTCCTGCTCCAGATCCCAAGTAGTCCTAGTTAGGACTGTTTGTATTGAGTGTTTGAGTACTTGTTTGTATTTACTATTTGTTTGTGACACTTATTTATTTGTGACACTTATTTGTTGGTTGCATACATATTGGTTATTGGTTGTGTAGACCCATGACAATTTGGATATTGGTTTATATATGTTGTGTGGACTTTGGTTATTTATGTTGTTCTTCGTTTCATTTGGATGTTAATTTACCGGTGTTGAGTGTTACACGAAGGGGTCGGCGAACCCAGGGATAAAATATGCTTGTGTATTGTTTTAGTGTTATTTATTAAACTACAGGGAGAAAATGATTATGTGGAGAAAACTGCATACTGTAATTTTTTTTTTTATTTTTTTCAAATTTAGCGACGTCTACCGACGTATAGCGACGACACAATGCGTCGGTAGACGTCGCAAACCCAGTCGGTAGACGTCGCTAAACTGGCATATATTGCCAGGACACCGACGTATAGCGACGTCATTTTCATCGGTATGCGTCGGTAAACGTCGGTAGACGTCGATAACTTTCCCAGGATTTTACCTCATTTTCCCAGGATATACCGACGTATAGCGACGTCCTAAATGTCGCTAATATTCCCCCAGGATATACCGACGCAGAACGACATCATAAATGTCGGTAATTTACCGACGTATAGCGACATCATAAATGTCATTATTTCATCGACGAAACGACGGTAAACGTCGGTATATTACCAACGTAATTGTGCGTCGGTATACGTCGGTGTTGGCGACGATCAGCGACGTCTTTCCAAACAACGACTAAGGTTTCCGCGACAAGAGGAAGACGTCGCTAAAATATTTTAGCGACATCTTTAGGCGTCGCTAAAATGACTTATTCTGGTAATGACTTACCTTGGAGGAGTCGTACCCACAGCTGGTTCTAATTTGTAATGAATCGCCAAACAAGTCGGACAACAAGACTGTATTCGCCAATTTAGAGTTCCTGAACCCTAAGCCACCTTCATGTTTAGGGTTAGTGAAACATCTGTTTGCCTAAAAGTATGATCTAAGCTAGTACACAGTTTTTTTGTGAAGGAACACTCTGTGGGTTGTATGTACAAACTCAAACAACATTTTTGTACTCTAAAGAAAAAGATTATGTTTATGTATTTCAAAAAAGAGCGTTGGGTAAATGATCATGCCATGATTGCGATCCACGATTATTGCCCTTGAAAAAAAAAACTAGCGAAAGGATTTTTTTTTCTTCTTTTTTTCGTCCTTGGTCATTTTTGTTTTTTTGTCGTTTTTATCGTTTTTGTCATTTTTTTTCCGTTTTTTATCGGTTTTTTTGTCGTTTGTGACCTTTTTTTTTTACTCCTTTCAATTTTGTCATTTTGGTTTTTCCTCCTTTTTTTATCATTTGGATCGGTTTTTGTTCTTTTTTGTCGTTTTTCGTAGGTTTTGTTGCTTTTGATTTCTTCTTGTTTTTGATCTTTTTTTCTTCTTTTGGTCTTTTCCATTTGTTTTTTGTCATTTCGGTCGTTTTTTAGCCCCTTTTTTCATTTTGATCGATTTTCCTTTTGGTCTTTTTTTCATTTTTTTTTTTTTTTTGTCATTTTGCCTTTTTGTCGGTTTTGGTTTGACCTTTTTTTTTCATTTTTGATTGTTTTTTTTCCTTTTTTCCTTTTATCTTTTGTCATTTTTATTGTTTTTGGTCATTTCCATTATGATCGTTTTTTTCCTTTTTAAATTTTTTTTCCATTTTGTTCATTTGTCATTTTTTGTTCTCTTTATTTTGATCTTCTTTTTTTGTTTTTGATCATTTTAATCTTTTTAGGAGAAGGACAAAACATTTTATCGCTTTATTTATTATTTTTATTATTTTATTATTTATTTTATTATTTCTTGTTTTTTTATTTTTTTTTATTTTTGATTTATTTAATTGAGTTATTTTTTCTTTCTTTTTTTGTTTTCAATCCTTTTGTTGTTTTTATTGTTTTGGGCAATATTCCTTTTTTGATCTTTTTTTTTTTCCTTTTTTGGCTTTGTTCCATTTTGTTCGTTTGTCATTTGGTCTTTTTTTTTGGTCTTTTTTTTTTGTTTTTGGCCATTTATAATCTTTTTTTAGGAGAAGGACAAAACAATTTTTTCCCTTTATTATTTACTTATTTATTTATTTTACTTTTCCTTTTTTTATTTAATTGATTTATTTCATAACTTTACGTTGTATTTTTTAAAAAAATATTATGTTATCAATTCAATTACATTACATTATATGGTAAACCAAACTTATGAATCCATTGAAATTAGTATATGGTTGATTACACGGTAAAAAACATATGAATCCATTGACATTAGTATATGGTTGATTACACGTTTAAACCAACCAAACGGATCCTAAGTGTGGGTGCAATTTGGAGAACTATAAAGTTGAAGGTACTCAAGTACAATTAGCCCACTGTTTCAAAATTTTATATTTATTCATAGATGAAAAGGGATCTAAAATAAATAATCGTTGGGCACCAGTGGTCTAGTGGTAGAATAGTACCCTGCCACGGTACAACCCGGGTTCGATTCCCTGCTGGTGCACTCTTAAATTTTGTAATTTAAGGAATAAAAACTCCAATTATTCATATAAAATATACATAATATTTTATATTTCTTTTAATATAATGATAAAAATGACAGACTTGAAGTCAAACATTTGTTTGAGATTTTGCTTATTTTCGGACTGGCACCTAATCTCTTGATTTTTTGTTCAATTGTTTAAAGAGAAAATTAGCAAAATTTCAATGTTAGTGTAATTCAAGTGTCATATTCATATTATTGTACTTATTCTAAGTTCTTGTTCGAGTTTTTGTAGTCGAATTGGTGACTTAACAAGCAAAATTAATTGTTAAAATCCTCTTAGGATAATCAGCTCACGTTTCGATTACTAGTTACCATTTAGAGCCCTGACACTGTGGTCTAAACATGTTACCATCATCTAATCTTTGATGGATCTCTTAGAGTCTATTTAGCGAAGTTAAAAAAATCCCATCATCACATGCATGGATCAATGGCATCGTCCTTTGTCTCTAATATTTAAGATCATAATAAGTTCGTTCCCTTCTGAATCCTTACCATCATAGAATTTATAATTTATACACCAGATAAAATCATACCTACACAAAATCCTAGTACCAGGTAGTAACAAATTTTATAACTTCTGATCATCACATCTGTATCAAAAGTTAACTTCCATATATTGAATAAGAAGAAGATTAATTCTATGCACCTATAAAAGCTTAATGACTTAGAGTAAATAAGATTAACGAAGAAGAAAAAAAAGGGTTCAAGATACAGTAATTAAGTAATCAAAATTTTTTATCTATATATATATATATATATATATTATAATTATATATATATATTCTATATATATATATATATTCTTCCTTGGAATATTGTTCGTGATTAATTTTATGTCATTTTTATCTTTGTTTTAGTTGATAATCAGTTTCTTAGAACTTAGGACAAATTTTGGTGGACTTGAAGTATGTTAAGAACACTAAATTTGAGTTTTCGATCTTTTGAGCTTATGTTTTTGTGTTTTCATAGAAATTTGAATTGAATTTTGGTGTACTTTAGCTTAGTGATCGTGTTTGATCTTTTGAGCTCATTTGTATGTGTACGCGACTTGTTAGTTGTTACGTATTGCTGTAGTAAATTTGACTAATTGTTAGGTCGGTAGAGGCTTGGCTTTAAATTTAATGCTTCAAAAAAATAAAAAATTATATTTCTAGGCTAAGAGGTTCCATAATACAAGTGTTGATTGATCGAATGTTAATTAGTAAAATATTGATACTAAACAAAAATTGACCGAATAGCGATTTAACCAAAACCGAAAAAAAACCGATTCATAATTGTACGATATTGAAATTGATTTTTTAAATAACAATTTTAAAAAAATACCGAAAATTCGGCCAAATACCGACCTATTATACCGAAGCTCACCCCTACTAGTTTTGGTGGGTGAATGAAAATGGACTCATGATGTTACACCCTAATTTTTTGAACTCATCTATGAAAATCTGTTAGATTACAATCTCATTATTTCCTCAATCGCTTGTTCAAAAAAATCAGCACAATTTTAATGTTAGTGGAATTCACATGTCACATTCATATTAATTTTTATTATGAAGAGTAATGATTTGTACCTCCAAATTGTCCTTCCAAACCATCCCTCCTTATGTGGCAGCAGACGTGACATGTTAAATAATATTACGTGTCATCTTACATGGCAGCTGACATGACAAATTTTAACCCAAAAAATTAATTATCCAATTTTTTCATGTTAATATTTGTTAATATCAATACTAATACTCATACTAATATTAATATTAATATTAATATTATGTTATGTTAATTAATATTATGGTTAATGTTAATATTAGTTTTAATTTTAATTTTAATTTTAATTTTAATTTTAATTTTAAAATCTGTCGTGTTAGCTGCCACATCAACATGTCACATCAGCTGCCACGTAAGGAGAGATGACTTAAAAAAAATTTGGAGGAACAAATTGCATTATTCTATTCTGAATTATGTAGTCGAATTAGTGAGTTTACAAGCAAAACAGTACAACCCGAGGTTTAAAAAAAAATCAAAAAATGATTGGACTTCTGGCTATGTGCTTTGGGCTTTGACGGTATAAGAAAATAAATAAATAAACTTTATTAATTTTATTTATTTGAACTTTTTTAATTTATATCTAGAGAAGCTGAAAGAGTAAAACTACAAATTTTATCTTCAATTTGATATGCAGTCTTCTGAGTCTTCATGTATATCTCTCTTTTTGAATCTTTGTTGCGGTTTATCTTCAAATCTTCGATTTCTAAAAAAATTGATCCAACTCTACAAGATGCCGACACTTTCAACTATTAAGTATGAGTCCACTTTTTGCGCACAAATTCAATCTAGAAAGCAAATGCTGACTTCCAAAATATCTCGTAACATCTGTTACATTTAAACTTGTTTTATTTTGGTTGTCTACAGGATTTCAAAAAGAAAAACAAAAACTTTTTGTAACATCTACTTCTTTTCTTGATTAGCATTTTTGAACTTTGTCTAGAACAATATTCTGATGCTATCGTGAATACCGAACCATCATAAGATAATTGCCAAAGTAGAAAGTATAGGATAAATCTTTTTCGTATATTTTTCATCATCTAAAATTGAAAATATGATCCAAGATCAGTCTTATATTCATTTAGTTGTTTAAATACAAGAAAAATTCTTGAGTAATTGGCAATAAAGATTATTTTTCTTTCTTTCTTTCTAGTATACTCCTGGCATGGGATAACATGGAAATTAAACTAGAGCTACTACTAGCTTGAACAATTTGATCGGGTCATTTCAAATAACATTTTCTTTATATACTAATTAAAGCATCTAACGATTCTTTAGTTTCTTCTTATCTTAATATTCATATTGTCTTAAACTCTGGATAAATATATGCAATATTGTAAAATAATTCTAAAAATTCAAATATTGAAGTAACAAGCTACAAATCATTATCAATTAATTGCTAAGTACTACTTGCATTAATTTAGTGATATAACATCTTTATATTCAAGACATGATTTTAACACCAAATATGTAGAATTTATCTACGTGATACATCCTTAAAATCTACTATATCTTAAATTATATTGTGCACATAATATTTTAAACTCTTGTTGACTACTTGGTGAAGTGTTTAAACTAATTAGATATGTTCTAACATTTTCTAAATTCACTTTAAAAAATTGAAGGCATTTTTGTATAATTAAATTAACAATATGGCAAAACATCTTACAAGAGAAATTGACCCTTCTAATATAGGCACAAATTAGGATTTCAAAATATTGATAAAAACTTATTACTACTAGCATTATTGAAAGAAACTGAAAAACATATTCACGTAAACTTGTAACATTGCTCATCAGATTCAAACTCAAGTGTGCAGAAATTTCAACTATCCTAGACAAAGAATTCATTTCTATAAACTCATTTCGCATCTAAAAAATATGTTGTGACATAAACAAAAGGATAATTTGTTTACATCTCCATATATCCAAAGTTAAAGAAAATTTACTAATATTTTCAAAATTTTGTTTCAAAGTTCTTTTTCTCAAATATTTTAGAAACTTCTGCTCTAGTACTAGATCTATCAATTTAGTAAACAAGGATAGTTCACTCTCACTAAATGTGAAATATTTTTCATTATAATAATATATTTGAAGTTAAGTTGGTTTTGTTACAAGCAACTGAATAAGTAAATAAATGAAGATCCTTGAGGACGGTGCTTAATTGTGTTTGTCTAGCATCAATTGTGTCATTACCATAACAATAATTATTTTCTTCTAAACTCATGTGCTGTCATTTTTTTTCATTTAATAATTTTTGACATCTCTTGCATTGTGTACCTCTAGGTATTGAATTTCTTTTTTACTGGGATCTAAGACTTAATTTAAATTACTCCCATAAAATCGATCTTGTTCTAGTATTAATACTTCTATTTTGGGAGGTGACATTTATGTTAGTGGTTGTTCATTTTCTACATGATAAGAATAATAATTATTACATACCAAAATACAGTAAATTAGCGACGGCACATTAGCGATGGAAAAGTTTCGTCGGCGTTAGCGACGGATTTGCGGCAAATAATCGACGACAAGCAGACAAATTTTATTTTATTTTAAGGGGAAGAAAAGGTCGCTCATCCGTCGTTAGGGCGTCGGAGATATAGCGACGGATAATTAGTCGTCGCCATGCAGTCGATTATTTGGCGGGAATTGTTGAAAGAAATGGCGGGACATTTCTTCGACGACGTAGCGACGGATGTTCCGTCGGCAAGTATCAAAAAGAGCGACGGCCTAGCAACGGATTTTATCCGTCGCTTGTCCGTCGCTAAATAAAGGGCCCAGACTTAAATTGAATCGATGGGGGAAACTTTTCATTCCCCCCAAATTTTTATTCTCCTCTCTCTCTCTCTTCCCGCGACGTTTGACGACTCACTACCTCTCTCTCTCTCTCCCGCGGCGGTGATCGGCGGCCTCTCTCTCTCTCCCAAATGCAATCTTTCTCTCTCTCTCTCTCTCGGTGGTCGTGGGTATCGTGGGCTGCCGGGGGTGTCGTGTGCTGGGGGGCGGCGGAGACTGGGGGGTGGCGCGCGTGGGGCTGCGGCGGGCGGCGGGGGCAGCGCGCTCCGGGGCAGCGGAGGGCGGCAAGGGTGGCGCCCGTGGGGCAGCGTGGGGCGGGGGCGGCGGGGGGTGGGAGGTGCGGCGGGGGTGGGAGGGGTGCTGGCGCGCGCAGGACGGCGTTGGGGCAGCACGCTCCGGGGGGCGGGGGCGGGGGTGGCGCGCGTGGGGCAGCGCGGGGCACAAATACAATGAGTAGTATCGGCGATATGACAAACCCTAGTTTAAGAAATAGGATATCGGCAATATCGACAGTATTGACAGTTTCGGATGGGAGTATCAGATTTTTTGGTATTGGAAAACAAATAATGGTGAAGGTAAAACCAATATCCTAAGCTACCAACATTAGAATCCTAAGATACAAACATACCACTCTATAAACTTCTAACCATCTATCTAACTATCAATATAAATTCTAAAATCTATCTATACACTAATTCTAACATCTACTAGCTAACTCACATCTCTAACTAACCAACATATTCTAATATACTACTTGGTATCTCAAGTTATCAAGTATCTTAACTCTAATATATGAATATCTAACTTAATCTCTAAAACTAAGATACTATACATATCCAATGTATATCTATCTAAACTCTAAACTATCATATCAAAACACACACTCTAATACACAATCATCTAACATATAAGCTATCTAACTTATATCTACTAACCTCATTCTAGACACTAACTTATTACTAACCATCTAACCGACTATCTTATACTTCTAGTACCCTTATCCCAATATACTAACTAGTAGTAGGATACCAACATATATTTTCTAAATATCTCTAACATATGTCCTATCTAACTAACAAGACCCCCAATGTCGGCATCGGTCAATATTTGGTATCGGTCGGTATCGGATCGGAACATGCCAAACCGTATCGGTATCGTCCGTATCGGATCGGTATCGTCCGTATCGGATCGGTATCGGCCGATACTTTAAAGAAAATGCAATATGACAAACCCTAGTTTAAGAAAAAGGATAGAAAGTCTATTGCTTATATTATATATATATATAATATACTTAAAAAATATATATATATACTTTAAAATATATATATATATTTTTTTTTGGATCCTAGCTATACGGCCGATATATCGGATAGGACGATACCAATTTGCTAAGGTCAATACCAATTTGATACGGCCTATACCAAACCTATAGACCGATACTAGTCTGATGCGGTCGATACTAAGTACATCCGGCCTATATACTAGCGGATCCACCAATTACATGATTATATACTAATTCTGTTTAGTTTGTCTTACGATACAGATTTTCACATCCAATCTGTGATGGATCGTTATTTCGTTGATCGTACATGGATGTACAAACGACAACACGAGAGAAGAATATGTATGAGTGACGATTTTCAGGCAGGCGTGGAAGTGTTTCTTAGGTATGCCATGAGCAAAGCTCAGTATGGACGGTAACAAAATCAAGTGTCCATGTCGTAATTGTCGTAATAGACGTTACGAAGAAGTGGTGAGTGTAAGAGATCATTTGACCCGTAAGGGTTTCGTACGTGATTACGGCTGTGGTCATCGCAAGGTGAAAAATATGCGGAAAGACAGGTTGCGAATGTGCTACTTATGCTTTTGATGATAATACTGCAACGGATTTTGTCGTCGAAGACGACGAATGCTCTGTTGATTATGGAGATCTGCAGAACCTTGCACGAGATATAGTGTACGATGCGGCAGGGCCTAATTTTGATCCGGAGGATCCTAATCCCGAGGCGAAGGAGTTCTATGATATGTTTCAGGATGCTGAAACTTCTTTATATCCTGGTTGTGAGCCACATTCTGTACCGTCAGTGACGATGTGGTTGTTGAACAAAGTCCGATTTTAACTTGCCACAAACTTGCGATGATCGGATTATACAGCTAATCAAGGAGGTGTTACGAAGGAATCAAAGAGCTTCCAAAAACTTCTACAAGTCGAAAATGATGGTCCGACAACTGGGACTAGGGTATGATAAGATAGATTGTTGTCGCAATGGCTGCTTTTTGTACTATAAGGAGAATGAGGATATAGAAAGTTGCAGCTTTTGTAATGCGGATCGTTACAAGCTAGTCACGGGAAAAGGAAAGTCAACTAGAAAACGACGTCCTTACAAGTATATGCATTACTTGTCGATCACGAAGCACTTGCAGAGGATGTATATGTCTCAGAATACAGCAGAACACATGATGTGGCACAACGAAGAACGCACAAAGGACGATGGAGAATTGTCACATCCTTCGGATGGAGAGGCGTGGAAATATTTCGATTTGCGTCATCCAGATTTTGCTGCAGAGCCTAGAAACGTACGTCTGGGGCTATGTTCTGATGGCTTCGCCCCTTTCGGGCAGTCGGGATCTCAATACTCCTGCTGGCCGGTCATTCTGACCCCTTACAATCTGCCACCATGGATGTGTATGAAGACTCCTGATATATTCTTGACAGCTATCATACCGGGTCCCAAAAATCTGACGAAGAATATCGATATATATTTACAGCCGTTGGTGGATGAGCTGAAACAGCTGTGGGAGATCGGCGTCGCGACCTATGATATTTCCAGAAAATAGAACTTTCAGATGAGAGCTTCACTGATGTGGACAATCAATAATTTTCCCGTATATGGTATGCTGTCGGGATGGAGTACACATGGCACCATGTGTTGTCCAATATACATGGGAAATAGTAAGGCGTTCCGCCTTAAGCATGGAGGAAAAACTTCTTTCTTTGATTGTCATCGTCAATTTCTGCCCGCGAGTCATCCTTGGAGAAAGAACAAGGACGCGTTCAGAGCTGGAAAATAAAAATTTTCTCATCCGCCTGCCAGATTGTCGGGATAAGATATTGGAAAGATGTAAAGGACTTGCCCACTGTAATGGAAGATCCATCGAACAATCGTGTCGATGGGTTCGTACAAAGCCATAACTGGACCAAACGAAGTATCTTTGGGACTTGCCTTATTGGAAAGATAATCTTATAAGGCATAATCTTGATGTTATGTATATCGAAAGAATGTGTTCTATTATGTCTTCAATACCGTCATGGATATTAATAGAAAGACGAAGGACAATCCAAAAGCAAGGCAGGACATTGTCGAGATATGCAAGCGTCCTTATCTGAACTTGATACAAAGGGGAGCTGCTGGACAATTAAGTAAGCAGATAGCACAATACACATTGAGCTAGGAGATAGATTAATAGTCTGCAAGTGGATATCTACTTTAAGATTTTTCGACGGCTATGTGTCGAATTTGTCTAGATGCGTTGATCTCAATGAACGCAAGCCAACGGGAATGAAGAGTCATGACTGCCACGTGTTTATGGAAAGATTACTGCCCATTGCTTTGAAAGAGTTGTTGCCTTCTGTTGTATGGGTTCCGTTGGCCGAACTATCTATATTCTTTAGGGATATCTGTTCAACAGTTGACTGTGCAACACATGGTTGAACTTGAGGAGAAGATTATCTTAACAATTTGTAAGTTGGAAAAAATATTTTCTCCTGGCTTCTT
This sequence comes from Iris pallida, assembly GCA_029216955.1. NCBI lineage: Eukaryota > Viridiplantae > Streptophyta > Magnoliopsida > Asparagales > Iridaceae > Iris > Iris pallida. Next base: position 12,515,488 of record JANAVB010006993.1, on the reverse strand, counting down.
CGACAGCATGGAGCATCTACTGATTCATCTAGCATACGAAGCCCGTATCGGTGCATTTGTTCATTATCGATGGATGTACCCATTTGAAAGGTACATATGATATGCATATTGTGATGTTTAAATGTGAGTGCATAAGAGGCACCATTTATGACGACGAGCCGAACTTTGTTCAACTTCAGGTTTAAGTCAACTCAGAATGCTATAAATGTCGAATTTATCAATGACCACATCAGTACCAAGGATTCCGATGTTGCATAAGAGGCACCATCTATGACGACGAGCCGAACTTTGACTATTATGGAGTGCTTCGGGATATTATAGGTTTACAATATCCTGGCCCATATGATATACATATTGTGATGTTCAAATGTGAGTGGTTCGATACGATACCAATATCGGTTGGAGAATCGATAAACAATTTGGATTTGTCGATATAAATCATCGCAGGAGGTATAGAGGGTCCGACACGTTTGCGATAGCAAGTCAGGCTGTTCAAGTCTACTATACAAGCTACCCAAGGCGTCGTAGAGATCGATTTGACTGGTGGGCAGTATGCAAGATTAAATCTAGAATACATTCAACGTTGGAGACCCAGCATACCAAGAGGACCAGATCGAGAAGCCCCAATACATGGGACAACAGTCGAATACCATGGACGTGGAAGATGTCGATATACCTCATGCTGAGGAAAATAGAGGGGAAGAAGAGGTTGATATACAAGACTTAGCTGTCAACCAGGGGGAGAAAGAGCGTCTTGTCCCAAGTATTGAGCCTGAAGAAGAAGAAGAAGAAGAAGAGAAGAAGAAGAAGAAGAAGAAGAGGATGAGGATGAGGATGATGATACAGATGAAGTCGACGATGAGGATGATGATGAAGTCGACGATGAGAATGAGGATGAGAACGATGATGATGACGATGAGGACGAGGACGACGATAACGATATTAGATTAAATATCGGTATATATTAGAAGCACTTACAACTAACTTAGTGAATTCAGTTTAGACGGACACATTCTTATTTCAGTTTATGTTTTTGTCGTTCGATCATCTACTTATTGTATGATTTTCTTTTACAGATGGCACTCTTAGTTCTCATTGTCTTGACGGCACTCGCCGCCCTGCTGGTATATATATTTTAGTTCAGTTTTATATTCATTTATACTTCTATATTGTTAATTATATTTATGTGTTCTATTTACAGGTCATGGTCACTACCACTCGTGCTGCTGGCAGTGGCCGTGGACGTGATGGTAGTGGTGCTGGTGGTGGCGGTACTGGCCGTGGTGGGCGTGGTGGTAGTGGCACTGGCCGTGGACGTGATGGTAGCGGTCATGGTGGTAGCGGCACTGGCCGTGGACGTGATGGTAGCGGTCGTGGTGGTAGCGGTCGTGGTCGTCTTCCACATTCCCGGATATAGAGTCCTCCGATCCGACCTGGAGAGCCCGGCCACAGACTCTTCCCGCCGTCGATCTATCTCTGCGCATGGACCTTCATCTTCATCGAGGCCTGAGACTCCATCCGCTAGCGGATCCGTTCCGCCCGGATGCACCAGCGGGTACACCATCAGTTACTGCAGGGTGGGCTCCGGAGTACCCCCGGATTCAGCTTCATCCTGCTACCGGTGAGTACATCCGCGGACCCGCGATCCTCCGACGCCTCCTGAGAGGCCGATAGGCGAGAACCGACGAGAGCTATGGCCCGCGGGTGATACGTAAGTAAATTTAAGTTAATTTATTAAATTTGTTTCATTTATTCAAGTTACTAATCCATTCTTTGCTTCTTTGTAGGTTTTTCCCGTATGATGCTGCCCGGATACTCGGGCAAATTATCCGGGAAAACTACCATGGCCCCTACCTCAATTTTTCTGAGGTGCCTCAGAACATGCAGTTCGTCTGGCTCGAGGAGATGAAGGTATATATATCTTTGGTTAATTATTAATTATTCTTTAATCCACTAATTTTTTTTACGTGATAATTTAATTTGTATGTCAGACGACGTTCTGGTGGCCCCCCCATCGCGAGGAGTTGATTCGCAAGGCCTACAAAGCCGCCGCCGGGAAGAAGATACGGGATACGGTGTACGACGTTCGTACGGCGCATTCGAGGAAGAAGTGGCTCCGGGAGGAGTACTACGAGCAGATGGATAAGATGAATACTGCTCAGTACAGGGAGAAATCAGAGAAAGCGAAGGCGAGCAGACAGGCCGCTGGTCTGCATACGGGAGGTTCAAGGCCCCACGCAGCGACGCGTGCAGATTTGGTGAGATACCGCAAATTCATTTCACTATTAATTCGGTACTATTAATATACGTAGTTAATTAAATTCGATGTATATTTCGTATGCAGGCACAACGGGCGGTAAAGGAGGGGAGAGAGCCGGAGTCGGTCACCGCCTACGATGTATTCCTGCATACACACAAGAGGCGGGCAGACGGGAGCTTCGTCGACGCGAGGGCCCAGGCGACTGATGTAAGTAATTACGTTTATGAGATTTATATTAGAAATATAATTATTGTTAACTTAATTAGGTGAACGTAGGATTCAAATTATAACTTAGGGAAACATAGGATTTAGATTATAACTTAGGAAAACTTATAGTATAAACACATTCATTGGATAGGCTGCATATCGTGAGGCCCTTAGTCAGATTGAGCCCCTGCCGAGGTTGTCGGCGAAACGACGCCCACCAGACGCCCTCTTCTATGGCCGCTCGCTACGACGACGTGTTCGTAGAGTCTGTCGGCGGCTTTAATAAAGGGCGCGTCTACGGCATAGGTTCCCTGGCGGCGTCGTTGCAGGGCGCGACTCCGAGATATCCACCGCCCCCGCCTCCTCCCGCGCCCCCGTCGGACGATATGAGGACGATCTTGCGACTCTCACCTCCGATATGTCGGAAATGCGGAGTCTAATGTCGGATGTGCTGGAGCGCCTTCCGCGTCCTTTCTGCTCCCGGTCCAGATCCGTCGCTCCCGGTCCGTCTAGTGCGGTTGCCGGTCCTTCCGACCCTGGACGTTATTTATTTGACCGTTCTGCCGAGGTCCGCCTGGTACCGGATACTGCGCTCATTGGGCTCATGGACTTGATGTCGCAGAGCAGCTCCGTACGCTTCCAGAGCAGTGTTGTCCCAGGTGCCGGCGTACATGGTGGAAGAGTACATCCGCAGAGCCGAACGACGACGCGATCCATCTCAATGATATTTGTACTGTTTTTGGATATTGTACTGTTTTGGATTTTGAATTCTGGATATTTGGAAGCGTACATGAATGTTTGGATTATGAATTTGTGTATTTGTGTTTGGATATTTGTACATAGATGTTTGGATATTTCTGTTGATATTGGATATTATGAATTTGGATATTTAGATATTTGTTGATCGTACATGGATGTTTGGATATTGGATATATGAATATGTGTAATATTTACGAAAAGGAAATAGAATGTTTCTGTAATTTTTTTTATTAATGTTGCATTTAGCGACGGACTAGCGACTAATTAGCGACGGATATATCTTTTTAGCGACCGATGAGCGACTTACTAGCGACGGAAAATCCGTCGCTAACTGGGTTATATAAATATTTGCAGTTACCGACGGACGAGCGACGGACAATCCGTCGCTAACTGGTTGAAATAAATTTGCAGGTAGCGACGAAATAAATTTGCAGCTAGCGACCAACCAGCGACGGAACTTCCGTCGCTAACTGGGTACAATTAATATTAGCGACGGAATGTTGACTACCTAGCGACGGCAAATCCGTCGACATGGTTCTGGAAATATGGTAGGTTTCCAGAGACTTAGCGACGGATAATGGGTCGCTAATCCGTCGCTAATCTGTCGAGGATGACGACGGACTAGCGACGGCTAAGCGACCCATTATCCGTCGACATGGTTCTGGAATTATGGAAGCTTTCCAGAACCATGTCGACGGATTTGCCGTCGCTAATCCGTCGCTATAACGTCGAGGTTAACGACGGGATGGCGACGGAATAGCGACCGATTTTGCGTATCAGGAACCTCTCTGATACGCTTTTACCGACCTATTTACGACGACTTAGCGACGGATATTTTAATATTATATGCCATGTAAACCGACGAGAACAAGTCGCTAATCCGTCGCTAATCCGTTGAAAGGCAACCGTCGGTAATCAGTCGGCTCGTCGGTTAATCATTGTCCGACGGCTTAGCGACGGACAATTTTAGCGACGACGTATTTCCCGACGGCCATTTTCATCAAATATCCGTCGCTATGCCGTCGGTAATTTATGTTACCGACGGATGAGCGACGGATGTGGCCGTCGCTAAAGTTGGTTATTTTGGTAGTGTCTGGCCATCAAGCCGGTCTCTACCAGGATATTCACGAGTGCTAGCCTCTCATCTATATTAGCCAACCTATGGAAGTTCTCCAAGACAATCCAAATCCGACCTAGATTGAATGTGGGATCCCTCCTTGTCAGACTGGAATCTCCGGCTGCTGTGGACTGAGCATTCCTTGATTCCTCAAGGGTATAAACAAGACTTACTTTCCATTGAACGATGTGATCCTGCTAAGCTTCCAGAGGAATACCACTTTGTGTTTGCCGAGTTTGTGCAACTGCATCGGCTCCCTATAAATTCTTAAACCGTAAAGCAGTTAGGCGCATTACTGCAGCGCTGGGAGCACTAGATCCTGTAGGGTCGACGAAGAACAAAAGTGGAAGACATTCGCCCGCATCAAGATACCATTGACATCTCGCAACCCTTAAAGAAGCGAATCTCCACCACTGTCGACGGGCTATCAGTAGGTGAGGTGATCGTCAAGTATGAACGCCTCCAAAGATATACAAGTTCTACGATAGGGTAGGACACACCTTCACCGTATGCATGGAAGGAAATGTCACGCCCCGATTCGTAGAGTCATTTATTCACATATTTTATCTCTTGGAATCGATCGTCCTCGCTTGGGCGTGATGCCGTACAAGTCTGGTATTGCACTTGTACAAGGCAAAGATGGTACATAATCGATTTTTTTCAAATAGGAATACATCGCAGCGGCAGAAGCAGAAAATTGAAGTATATGAGGACAATATTTATCATTGAGTAGAAGTACATTACTTCTTTATAGCAGTGGAGATAAAAGGACAACTTGAAGCCACAGAGACATATAGAACTTTATTCTCTTATTGATAATTGAAGAAAAGTACAAGACTTGCATTGAGGTACAATGTATACAACACTTCATTTACATTGAAAGCCAACTGAACAATGACAAAGCTTACATTTGATACTTGGATATATTGGATTACAACTCGATATAGACTTGGTTTACAATCTCAACTGGTACAACTGATTACAATGTTTCATACATTATGCCCTTTATAAACAGAAGACATCATCTTGTACAAGGAGAGCTTCTGTATGCCAACAAATCTTCGATGCGCGGGACCAATCAAGCCAATCTTCGTGTGTAGAACATTCCAAGCACGGGCACCTGCCCACAAAACGTGGGTCAGCACATCATCTATGTACTGGCGAGCAGAATCCAACCCACTCGCCTAAACCAATATTAGGTAATCATTTAAGCAGCATTTTTAGAATGCTTTCTACTTGGGCCTAGCATCAGTTTACAGTTCTTGAGCAGAAACATTGAAGTATGTAAACATGTCTTAGCAATGTTCATGTGGACATATCATTATAGCATTCTTGGTGTTATCATGCAAGGCGTCATAAGGCATCGTTAACAGTATAATCTTAAACATGTATGACAATCTCACTTCAAGCATCACTAAGCATGGATGTTATGTTTGAGCACTCTAGTAATGCTCTCTATAGCACACTGGACGGACATATTAAGCATATTATTAGAGTCTCTCATTTTAAAGGCAACAACACAGTATCATTTCATTTAGCATGTTAAGCAGGCAAATTGAACCAATATATGCAATATCACAATATGTGATCCTTACCGATAGCCAAACTTCTCATACCTGCATCAAATACAGGTATAGAGATACTTACGCTGCCTGCATAAAACATTCATTAGCTGCATAAGAGACATGGTCACTGGTGTTGTTAAA
>JANAVB010006993.1:12323850-12509426 GCA_029216955.1 Iris pallida | reverse complement strand
CGGCGCCCCCACCGCTCTCCTTCCCGCGCGGCGTCTCCCGCGAGCGTCCCCCGGCTTTCAGCGGCTCCGGTCTGGCCCCCGCCTCCCCTTCGCCGTCGGGTATCTCTAAGACCGGTGGCCATCCCGTCGGCCACGATGGCTCTCTCGACCTCCGGCCTCGTCCCCTCGGCCTCCGCGCAGTGGCCGGCGGCGGCTCGGTCAGCTCCGAACCTTCTTCCATCGGTCGGCGAGCCACCTTCGCCGCCACCGCTCCCCATTACGCTGCGCAGCTCCCTCCACCGCTGACCGGCAGAGCCCCTCTCTCTGCTCTCTCCATCGCTCGCCTATGGTGAGTCGGTGGCCCCGGCGGCCCGCCCCCTCTCCCCGGCCGATCGCCCCCTCCCCCCTTCTCCTCCCTTCACGCACCCCGTGGCGGTCGGCCCCCCTCTCGCCGGCCGAGCTCCACCCGCTCCCCCCTCCCGGGTTTCCCGTCCCCCCCGGCCTCGTCTTCCCCCCTCCTCTCTGCTCCGGTGCTCTCCGGTTCCGGGTCGCCGGGGTGTGGCCCTTCCCGCCGCCTGGTGCCGGACCTACCCCCCTCCCCGTGGTCGACCCCCCCTCCGCCCTCCGACCCCCTCCGCCGGAGGCCCGGTCTCCTCCCTTGGAGGCGCTTCGCCTCCCGGGAGTCCCGCCCCTCTCGATCCGTGCGCCCCCCCGGGACGCGTGCCACTTTCTCGCGCAGTGCACCGGGCCTCCTCGGGCAGTGCACCGGGCACATCCTTCGGGCCAACGCCCCCTCTACACGGACCTGCTGGACTTCGAAATTCAAATTTTGATTATTTTCAAATTTTGAATTTCGGTTGCCAGTCCAAAAAAAAAAAAATATATTTATGATTATTACGTTTGTCGGGACCTGTGTTAGGGCTTATCCCACACTATGTAGAACTCGGGCTATCTCCCGGTTCCAACTCGTTTTTATTTCAATAAAGGCTTTTAGCCATTGTTCAAAAAAAAAAAAAATTAATATATATATAATATATATTATATAATATATATATATATATATATATATATATATATATATATATAACCAGTAATAGAAATAATTAATGTATAAGAAATAAAGAAGAGGTATATATACCAGGCCGGCCCATGAGCTCCCACAGGAGCAGCGGGCCAGCTGATACTTCAGCTACGAAAACCCCCATCAAATCCGAGCAATTAAGCCATTCCTAGCAAGAGGAGCCCGACCCCCCTCACAGCTGAGGCTCTATAGAGACAGAGTGAATACGCAGAAACCCTAGCACATCCCCACTCTCCCCAGCGTCGACCTCGACCCTGGACGCGCCAGCCCCGCCGTGGGCGGCCGTCGGCCGGCGACGGAGCCGCCGGGGACAGCGCGCGCGGCGAAAAAGCAGGGGCAAACAGCAGTAGTAACCAGTCCAAGCGCTCACTTCCAGGTGAGATTCCTCCCACATCTCATCATCATATCTCGAACCGAATGGTCCTATAGAAGCACAACCTATAGGGCTTTAAGCCCCATCACTATTTTGTAGGATGCAGCCCTAGATTGATAGTTATCGACGCAAGTCGACGAAAAACCAGCCTAAAACAGAGCTTAAAAAAAGCCCAATCATCCAAGTTTGTCGATTAATTATGATCGATCCAGTGATTATTAGAAAATCTATTTGAAGAGACTTTTAGACACAATAGGTCTTCATCACCCTTTTTGTGGATTCGGAAATCATCGGACTACGCGTCGAGAAATCGAATCCCAAAGTTTCCCAAAAACCTGTTTTTGAAAACTAAAAATTATTCCATACGACGTGCGTCACGCCAATCCGGATGACGTGGTCGCAACCGAAAGCATCGAAAGCTACGTAACGGCTTCGTGGTCGTGTGGGCTTTGACGGAATTCGAATTGCGCGTGGTGTGCGCGACGAATTGATGCGTATCCGTCAAAATTCCCCGTATCGTGCACTTTGCAAATTCTCCAATTACTTTGTGCACGTTCGTCAGATCGAGACAAAACTTGTGCCAACAGAACGTATCATTTCTGGTCCTGCATGCCAAGTTTGGTCCAAATCTGAGACAGTCGAATCGAACGTCGTTTTGCGGGCCCCACGGTCCTACTCAACGGGCGATTTTGTGCACGGCCCGCCGGAATCCAACTCTGGACATACGGTTGGGTTCGTATCGGAAAACTGGATCCGTAGACATATTGTTTGACGATATAGAGACCATTGACCCTGGCACGCTTTTCGGTGCAAAGCGGGTCCAACGGCGGATACCGTTTTGTCCGAAACTACCGTTTGCCCCTGTGTCCAGAATTGGACTTAAGGATAGACTCCTAGCTAATTGACTATTCTGAGACTGTGGCGATATTTATTTCAGCTTTCGGAGACAGTTGTGATAATTTGGACTTTAGGATAGTAGTGGACTAGATGTTATTGGATTTGCGTGCAACCTCCAGGCAAGTATACCTTGCCTCCCTCTAAGTTTATTTACATGCATTTTATTTTAGTTTCTAGCTTTTGGATTATTTATGGACATATGTTTTTTTGTGTTATTTTCTGTGGAGTTGTTTTTATCGTTTATAGCCATGTTCATGTTTTGGCCTTGTGTTTCACACTTGGAGTTTCTCGTCCGTACCTTGCTTGAGTCGTGTCATAGAACGAGTGCGTGTAGTAAACTGCTAATCCTTGATATTGCGTCCTTGGCACCAGAGAGTCCACACACGGGACGAGGGTGTTTTCTTGATCAGTTTACATCCGTGAGTCCACACTCGGGACTAGGATGTCGATTATTGCACCAGAGAGTCCACATTCGGGACGAGGGTGTAGACTTGACTTGACTTGCACCAGAGAGTCCACGCTCGGAACGAGGTGTGTTTACATCAGAGAGTCCACACACGGGACGAGGATGTAGTATTTGCACCAGAGAGTCCACACTCGGGACGAGGGTGCCTTGCCGTAAACTAACCAGAGAGTCCACACTCGGACGAGGGTTAGTACTAACCAGAGAGTCCACACACGGGATGAGGGTTAGTGTTAGTTCAAACCAGTGAGTCCACACTCGGGACGAGGGTTTGGTTTCTTCCATGATCATCGTGTTTCGTTCATCCGGCATTTCATTATGCGTAGTTGTTCTAGTGTTCGTGTTCGTGGTCCGTATTCGATTCGTAGTCTGTATTGTTTTTGTTCTTTATTGTTTATTCTTGCGCATGATAAAACTGTTAGATAGGCATGTATATTATGTATCTGCTATGTCCTCTGAGGACCTGATCATCTCCTCAGGTTTAGCGATTGCATGGAGTTAGCTAGTAGTTCTGGATGGCGGAGGATTTGCGACTCTTGTGGGATTCAGGTATCATGATTACGTTGTTATCTTTTCGTGCTTTCTTACCTTATCATGTTTTCTGATTCAGTTTAGACTCTTGTTACTACGTTAGAGTCTTATCGGACATATATGATAGTGGACTGCAGACCAGACCCATATTGTTCATTCTGTTTAAATTCTTATTGTGGGTTGAGATATAGATTGTTTGCCATGATTTGGCAGTATACCATAGCCTTGACAGCGTTTACGTATTCGAGTCGGGCTGGAGTCCGTTCGATACGTAGCTTGGCTTGCTCACGTGCTCGCGTCGAAAAGTGGGTGCGGGTCGTGACAGCATTTCTCGACATGGGGCGGGGGGGTTACTGATACTGGCAGAGGACAGGGTACTCCTTCGGTACCTACTGGTGGTATGCTAGAGGAGGGGTCTTCTTCGGTACCTCCTACTGGTACCGGCTCTGGATCCTCGTCGCCAGTACTCTGTGTATCGGACAGTAGCTCCGCCCGCCACGATGCTACGTGGCATATCTCCTGGGACGAGTAGTTCCAGGCCTGAGACTGCTCCCGAGAGTAGCGTTCCTCTGCTGATACGACGATGGAGACAGATGAGCAGATGGAGAAGGCTGCGCCGACGGCCGACCAGTATCAGGCAGATGATGCCTGCGCACCTCCGGAGGGACGAGGACGGAGATCTGGGCCGACGGAACAAAGTAAGTATTTTGGTTTATCATTTTTTCTGTGTTTATCATAAATTAACTTTTCTCATGAATATAATATGTCTGTTTAGATATCGTCCCTCGTCGGTACAGAGACGCCTAGGCCAGGTCCTGAGGAAAATTATGGTGGTCCTTGGAAAACTACTCGGATGCTCGGACGATAGGAAGGCCTACTGGTTTGCGTGCTTCAAGGTTAAAATAGATTTGCATTTAACATGAATTATTTGATTTATGCATATTATATAAACTGATAAATATTTGGTTTGCGTACTCTTCTAGGATATATTTTTCTATCCATCGTACCGGGCTGAGCTGATCGAGGGAATGTTTTCTGCTGTCGCTGCTAAGCTGATCGCGATGCTATTATGATCAGAAGGCCGTGATCGTGCCGGAAAGCCGATCCAAGGTTGGATCACCTGATTAGTGGGAAGCGATTCAACGAGCCAAGGTACAAGAAAAAGTCCGAGAAGGCCAAGGCGGCTAGGCAGCATGCCTCGAAGTGGTGCGGTGGGTCGATTCGATGACGGAACATTTTCGTCGTCTGGTATGTATTTTCTTTCAAAAATATTATTAATACAAATCGATAAATTATTACTAAGATAATATTAATTACAGGTAAGGAAGGTCGGTAACGTTGACATGGTGACCGTCTTCTTGGCCACCCATCGGAAGGGTGAAGGCCTATTGATGAGAGGGCCGAGCTTGCCTATGTAAGTATTACAATACTATTTGTTAATTATAATACTTCGTGTTATTTTAATAAAACTTAGTAAATATGCATACAATAAATATTCATGTAGTTAGTAATAATAAGTACATTAATTAGAGATTAGAAATCATAGAGTACTATGCATACTTTCTAGGCCGAGTATTAGAGGCTTCGGGACCGGGTGACTGCTAGTGCAAACTGCGGGAGAGGCGGTACTTCCTCGCAGCCACTCAAGCTCCGTCGGCTGACGAGCTGTGGATGACCGCCGCTGGTGGCTCCGTAGGGGTACGTACTACGGTACGGGATCCTATGGCACCTAGTTGCGAGCCAGTCCTCTAGGGCATCCCCTGCTAGGTGCATGGTCCACAACTATCCCAGGAGTCTGTCCGAGTCCACAGATGATGGAGTCTCTCCGGGACGAGCTACTACGACGGATTCAGGACCAGTCTCAGCACCAGTCGGACGAGCTTGCGTTATAACACGATTGGATGCGCGCGATAGTAGCATTATGGAGCTCAGGAATGTGACTGAGCGGACAGAGCGGAGTGTCACCGAATCTTAGAGCATCGACAGAGGCAGCGTATTGGATCGGCAGGCATCACAGATGACGGGGCGAGAGGCTGAGATTGGTGCAGGATTCGGTGGCCGATAGCAGTGATAGAATGTTATCTACCATGTGTTCATACACCAGCGACTTGCAGCGTTGGAGCGTTATCGTCCTCCAGGTGCACCTTCATCGTCGTCACTACCTCCTTCATCGGTATCGATTTTACAGGAGGCACTACTAAAATCTGCAAGAATAGCGACATATATTAGCGACGACGAAAAAAGTAGCGCTGATAATTGCCTATAGCGACTCCTAGTGCTACACGCGCTGACCATCGCTGCGTAGCGACGTTGTTTTTTACGTCGCTGACGGGTGACGTTTGCGACGGACATACTATTTACGTCACTGTATTGTGACGTTTTGCGACGTATACTTTATACGTCGCTGGCTTATTTCAATAGGGTTCCTGGCCCGATCGAAATCACAAAATTTTCATCCAAAATTTCTTCCCGCTCGATCCCCTCTCCCTTCTCCCCCGACGAACCCTCCCCTCCGGCGACCCCCCTCCGGCGACACCTCCCCTTCTCCCTCCGGCGACCCCGCTCGCCGCTGACCCCATCCTTCCGACGACCAGCCTCCCTCCTCCGACGAAGGAGCCTTCCTCGCCGCCACCCTCCTCGCCGCTTCCTCCGACGAAGCCACCCTCCTCAGGTAAACCCTAACCCTAGCCCTAGCTATCTAGAATCAGACACAGACACGATAACCCTAACCCTAGCTGGGGTGGTCTTTCTGTCGAGGGGGGAGAGAGGGGGGGGGGTGGGTGCAGAGGGGTGGGGGGTCTTACTGTCGAGGGGTGGAGGGAGGGGTGGGGGTACCCGGGGTGGGGGGTCTACGAGGGGTGGAGGGGGGGGGGGTACCGGGGGTGGGGGGGTCTTGCTGTCGATGGGGGCAGGGTTGGGGTGGATGCAGGAGTAGGGGGAGGGGAGGCAGGGGAGGGGGGTCTTGCTGTCTAGGGGGGACAGGGGAGGGGGTCTTACTGTCGAGGGGGGGTAGGGGGAGGGGGACAGGGGTAGGTGGGTACGGGGGGCAGGGGAGGGGGTCTTATTGTCTAGGGGGGCAGGGAGGGGGGTTTTGCTGTCGAGGGGGGTAGGGGGAGGGGAGCAGGGGGGGTGGGTGCAGGGGTAGGGGGGAGGGGGGCAGGGGACAGGACACAAGACATAGACACACACAATACATACATATACCTATATATAAATACACATATCTACATATACAATATATATACTCCACACTTACATACACACAAATACATATATATATATATGTATACAATGTATATACACACAAATACACATATATATACAATCAAAAATCCATTTGAAATTCATTTTAAGAATCTGAAATGTTGACGATATATACCCAAGGTTCACAATATCGGTATCGGAATCGGTATCGGACTATTCCTATGAGTATTGGTATCGGCGATATCGGTAGTATCAGCGGTATCGTATCGAAGTATCGGACTTTGGTATCGGAAAACAAATAATTATTAATAAATTATTTAATTTAAAACATATATTTTATACATTTAGGCATAATTTTAAGTATTTCAGCGTTATTTCTTAGTAGTTTTGAAATTATATAAAATAGTAGTCACCCTTACCGATTGGTTTTGCCGAATTGACCGGAACAAAGACCCCCAATGTCGGTATCGGTCAATATTTGGTATCGGTCGGTATCGGATCGGAACATGCTAAACCGTATCAGTATCGGCCGTATCGGATCGGTATCGGCCGATACTTTAAACCATGTATATACCATGGTTTTGCTTTTAGTTGCAGGAATATGAGAGTTTTTAGATGTTAAAGTAGGATATTAATTATTAGTTATGACAGAGAGTTGAGATAGATAGTTCATGTGAATGTTAGGTAGTAGTGTACAGTTCATGATTAGCATTGTTTAGATATTAGTTTCAGTCAAAAGGGTTAGTTTAGATTAGGATATTAGTTTATGTTAGAAGGAACTACTTGCAACTGCATCGTAGCTGCAGGAATATGAGAGTTATTAGATGTTAAAGTATGATATTAATTTATTAGTTAGGATAGAGATTTATTAGTTATTTTTATAAACCGTGATATGTTAAATGCCTGCAGCTGTATCGTAGCTCAGGGATATGACTGAGAGGGTGACATGGTTGTCACATTAAGGGTCTTTGAGGAGGTGACATATTGTGAACAGATATATCCGTAGAAGAACTATATATAAGGATATATCTTTTCGCAATATGTCACCTTGTCAAAGACCCTTAATGTACCAACCATGTTATCGCAGTATTGGTATTGGGATACCAATAGCGATAAGGTAAAGGGTACCAATAGCGATAAGGTAAAGGGTACCAACTTAAGGTATTGGGATACCAATAGCGATAAGGTAAAGGGTACCTTGGTAGGTAATGACTAGAAATAGGATATTTGACTTAGATTTGACCTTGTTTGACCAAGGTTGACTATTTTGATTGAAAGTCAAAGTAGAGTCAACATCTGACCTAGATTGGACTAAGAGTTGACAAAGTCAACTGTAGGTCAACCCTTGACATACTTTGATCTTGTTTGACTTTGCTTGACTTAGCTTGACCTTGTTTGACTTAGTACAACCTAGTTTGACCTAGATTGCATATCATTGTTATTAGTAACTGTCCGCTACTAATGTGTGTCCCATAATAAGACATAATATACGAATTTGTGCCTATTGGATAATGTGTGTCCATCTTTGCAGAATTATTTCCAAATGGATATGAATTAATACTTGCGGAATCGTTCATGGATGTACAATCATCGTCCTGATGATATGTGTGGTGTGCGGGATGAATACATAGCGGGAGTAGAGCAGTTCCTGCAGTTTGCTAAGGCATTCTCTTAGTACATGGACGGCACCAAAATTAAGTGTCCGTGTGTGAAATGTCATAACCTGAAATATTATCCAGAAATGGAAGTGACATATCATTTGTACTCGAGGGGTTTTACGCCTAACTACTATCAATGGACCGCACACGGAGAACTTGTGTCTTTAGCATCAGAGCCGGAGCCTTATGTTGAGCCGTATATGCATGCGGAACCTAATTTTGTTACAGATAATCATGCATACGACGACGGGTGCGTGAACATGGTTTTCGACGCTGCGGGGCCTAGTTTCATTCATGATGCACCTGAGGAGGCACCGAACGCCGATGCTGCACAGTTCATAGAGTTGCTGGAGAATGCAAGGACTCCATTGTATCCTGGTTGTGAGGATCATTCACCGTTGGAGGTGGTTACAAGACTGTTAAGCATTAAGTCAGATTTTAACATGTCGTAAGAATGCTACAACCGAGTGTTGGAGTTGATTATAGAGATCTTGCCGCCGGGTGCTAAGTTGCCTAAAGACTTCTACCGGTCTAAGAGGATGGTGAGATCGCTCTGGATGGGATACGAGAAAATCGATTCTTGTCGCAATGGGTGCATGCTGTACTACAAAGACGACAAGGACGCAGATGTGTGCAGATTTTGTGGTACTGATCGCTATAAGACAACTAGTACAGGAAGGTCTACCGGTGCAAGAAGACCGACCGATTCAATGCACTACTTGCCTTTAACGTCGCGATTGCAAAGATTATTTATGGTGAAAGAGACGGCCGAAAATATTAGTTGACACATGCGAGAACAGATTGAAGGAGTGTTGGATCACCCATCCGATGGAGAAGCGTGGAAGCACTTTGATCGAGTGTATCCTGATTTTGCTTCAGATCCGCGTAATGTCAGGTTGGGGCTATCTTATGACGGTTTTACTCCTTTTGGTCTTTCGGGCTCCCAGTATTCGTACTGGCCTGTGATTGTCACTCCGTATAACCTACCGCCTTGGATGTGCATGAAGACTCAGTACATGTTTCTAACCGTTATAATTCTTGGTCCAAACAATCCCAAGAGGAACATTGATGTGTATTTACAACCTTTGATAGATGAGTTGAATCAGTTATGGAAAGTAGGCGCTAACTGCACGTACGATGTTTCTAGGAAGCAGAATTTTCAGATGAAGGCAACCCTTGTGTGGACCATCAATGACTTTTTGACCTATGGAATGTTATCTGGATGGAGCACTCATGGCCGTCTCTCATGTCCGTATTGCATGGACCGTAGTAAGGCTTTCTGCTTGAAACACGGAGGAAAACCATGCTTCTTTGATTGTCATCGGCAATTTCTGCCAAAAGATCATCCGTTCAGAAGGAACATGAATGCATTCCGTGCCGGCGTTGTAGAGAAGGGTGATCCACCGCCAAGGTGGTGCGGAGCTACGATATGGGAGGAGGTTAGAGATTTTCCAAGTGCTATCGAAGATCCTACAGCTGGGTACAAGTGCGATAGATTTGGTAGAGATCATAACTGGACAAAGAGGAGCATATTCTGGGATCTGCCATACTGGAGTACCAATCTGATCAGACATAATCTTGATGTCATGCATATTGAGAAGAATGTGTTTGATAACATAATTAATACTGTGATGGACGTAAAGGAAAAAACGAAAGACAATCCCAAGGCCAGGTTGGACTTAGAAGAAATATGCAAACGCCCTGCGTTGCATTTGATAGAGTAGAATGGAAAACAGTTCCTGCCGAAGTCAATTTTTTCGCTGGATAAAGAGGATAAAGTGAGACTTTGTCGGTGGATCCAGGGCCTAAAATTTCCAGACGGATATGTGTCAAATCTGAGAAGATGTGTCGATCCAAAGGAAAATAAACTGACGTGTATGAAGAGCCACGACTGTCACGTATTCATGGAGAGGTTAATTCCGATTGCATTTCGGGAATTCTTACCGCATGCAGTTTGGGATCTATTGACGGAGCTTAGCATATTCTTCAGGGATCTTTGTTCTAAGAAATTGCTCGTTGATCATCTAGAAAAGCAAGAGAAGGACATTGCGGTAATACTATACAAGCTAGAGAGGGTGTATCCTCATGGATTCTTCGACTCTATGGAGCATTTGCCGATTCATCTATCCTATGAGGCACGTGTTGGTGGACCATTCGAATATCGATGGATGTACCCGTTCGAGCGACATTTGAATCACCTAAAAAGAAAGGTAAAAAATAAGGCATGGGTCGAGGGTTCTATTTGTGAAGCCTATGTTCTCGAGGAGATTACAAAATTTGTTCGATGTATTTCAAGCCTCATGTTGCAACTAATAGAACGAGAGCTTCCAGAAATGACGACGGAGATCACGAAAGTAATGATACAATACTGAAGGTATTTAATGCTCCAGGAAAGCCATCGGGTAAAATAAAGAAGAGATATCTGAACGATGATGAGCTAAGGGTTGCTCAGGTGTATGTATTACTCAACTGCGACGAGAAGGAAGTAGAGAAACTGGAGGGTAAGTAATTAATACGTCTATATTATTTTAATAGTATTGATTATTATACTATTACATTAATTGCACGATGTTGATTTCAGCATATTTAATGATGATGTGAGGTCAGGTAGTCCACACATAACAGAAGAAGAACTAGAACAAGAAATAAGGCATTATTTTCCATCATGGTTGAGTGCATATGTAAGACTTGAGAACTCTGTAATTACCTTTCTGTATATGCACTTGATTGAGAATAAGCTTAATTGCTTCTTTCGTGGTATTTAGGTCGATCGTCCATACGCAAGACTTGAGAATGAGTCTATTAGAACGCTAGCCAAGGGACCAATTTATGCTGCAAAAATATGACCAAGCTACTGTGTTAATGGGTTTAGGTTCAAGTCAATAACTTGCCCGATCAGAGACAACTTTGTGGATCTCGACTCCACCAAAAACAGTTGTTTGTGTATCAGATCTTCGAACTACAAAGATGTTGACGTGGGCAACGATTTCTATGGCGTGCTACGGGAGATCGTGGAGCTGACATATAGTTATGGAATAGAGCCTGCTAAGATTATGTTATTCAGGTGTGATTGGTTCGATCCGATTGAAGGTCAAGGTTAGAAAGTAGACAAGCACGGTCTTGTTGATATAAACTATCGGCGTTGATATCAAGCCTATGAACCATTTGTCTTATTTTTAAATTTTAATAATCATTTGTGTATATTATACAACTTTTCTATTTTACTTCTTGTAGAGGACCTATTTCTATCCACCACACCGGGCGGCGAAGATCGAGGGCCAATTTTCTGCCGTCGCAGCCAAGCTCATCCGTGATGCGATCCACGACCAGAAGTCTCATGATCGCTCCGGACAGCCGATCCATGGTTGGATCACGCCAGAGGAGTGGGCTGCGATGAAGGCTAGATTCAGCGAGCCCAAGTACCAGGAGCAGTCTGACAAGGCCAAGGTGGCACGGTCGAGCACCGATAAGTGGTATGGTAGCTCCATTCCGATGACGGAGCATTTTCGTCGTCTGGTACATTTCCTATGACGGACATTAATTTATATATAGTTCGATGGAATGTTTAATACTAATAATAGATAATATATTTTAACAGGTAAAAAAGGGTGAGGACCCAAACATGGTGACCGTCTTCCTGGTCATCCATCGGAGGGCTGGGAAGTTCATTGACGAGAGGGCGACGCAGGCATATGTACGTTCTATTCTTTATATTAATTTACTATAATTTAGAAAATAGGAAAAAAGATATCAATATAGACTTTAGCAAACACTTACACGTTAGCAAACATGTTCTAGGCCGAGTTTGTTCGGCTACAGGAGGAGGCGGCTGCTGCTGCTAGTACGCCAGCAGAGGGAGGGGCTGGTAATTCCTTCCAGCCGCCTACAGCTCCATCGCCGGACGACCTCTGGATGACCGCCGTTGGCGGTCTTCAGAAGGGTACGTACTACGGTACGGGATCCTCCGGCGCGTATTTGGCTTCGGAGTCATCCCGGGCCCCCTCTGTCAGTGCGCAGTCTCCGGCTTCGCAGGCGTCGTCACGAGCTCAGGATATTCGTCGTCAGATCGAGGAGCTGCGTCGCGAGTTGCAGCAGCAGATTTCTGATGCGGTCGAGCGACGATCCGACCCTCCGATCGTCACCGGACGATTTGATGCGGTCGAGCGCAGTATACAGGAGCTGATGAGCCTGCAGCAGGCTACAGCTGCCAGCTTGCACACGCTCACCGAGTCTATGCAGCGCACAGAGCGTAGATAGGCCGAGCTGGAGGGATCGCAAAGGAGCATGTCTGCCTCACTCACTCAGGTATCGGCTTTGCTTGAGGCGAGTACTGAGAGGGTGGTGACTACCCTTGCTGTTTATGGTGAGCGACTGCGAGAGCTGGAGGTGCTGCCCAAATTTTAAAAAAATATAATGTGTATTTTTGTGATGATGTGTGTCTGTGTTTACAGTGAATGTGAAATGCAGTGTTCGGAACCATCGACAGTTTTGATTACTGTTGTATGTTTTATCTTGGATAGAAAGAGCAACAGTTCAGGGTGTACTTCTGAGAGTTTTATTTTCACGTCATTCACTTTCTCGGAACGTCGTAAAGGATCCCGAGAAGGTGAAGGACGTGAAGAGAAAGCTCTGAGAAGTGTACCCTGAAATATTGCTCTTTCTATCCAAGATAAAACATAGAACAGTAAGCGAAACTGTTGATGGTTCGAATACTGTACTTCACACACACTGTAAATACAGACACACAGCATAACAAAAATACCAATTATTTTTTTAATTTTTTTTATAACATCTGCGACGTATAGCGACGTTCTGCGATGTTTTGCGACGTCCAGTACACGTCGCTATACGTCGCCAAATAGTGACATAACGTCGCTATCCGTCGCTATATTGCTGACGTATATATGACCACCTGAGAGCCGACGTCGCGAAAGTTGTCGCTAGGCGTCGCTAACATGCTGACGTGGCTGCCATGCCATGTCATCATATGTAAAGTTGACGGCGTCGCTAAGTGGTCGCCCTACGTCGCTATACTGGCGACGTATGATGACGTCGCTATCTGTCGCTCATATTAGCGACGTCTAGCGACACTAAATGTGACGTCGCAAATAGCGACGAATTGCGACAAAATTGTAATCTGCAACAAGCCTATAAACGACATCCATTTTTGTCGCTAAATACGTCGCTAATAGAAATTAGCGACGGATTTTCCTTTTTTAGCGACGTACTCTGACGTCGCTAAAAGGGGTTATTTTAGTAGTGAGGACTATGAGCTTTTCTTAGCCCTCATCGCTGTGCGCCCCCTCCTGCTCCAGATCCCAAGTAGTCCTAGTTAGGACTGTTTGTATTGAGTGTTTGAGTACTTGTTTGTATTTACTATTTGTTTGTGACACTTAGTTATTTGTGACACTTATTTGTTGGTTGCATACATATATTGGTTATTGGTTGTGTAGACCCATGACAATTTGGATATTGGTTTATATATGTTGTGTGGACTTTGGTTATTTTATGTTGTTCTTCGTTTCATTTGGATGTTAATTTACCGGTGTTGAGTGTTACACCGAAGGGGTCGGCGAACCCAGGGATAAAATATGCTTGTGTATTGTATTTTAGTGTTATTTATTAAACTACAGGGAGAAAATGATTATGTGGAGAAAACTGCATACTGTAATTTTTTTTTTTATTTTTTTTCAAATTTAGCGACGTCTACCGACGTATAGCGACGACACAATGCGTCGGTAGACGTCGCAAACCCAGTCGGTAGACGTCGCTAAACTGGCATATATTGCCAGGACACCGACGTATAGCGACGTCATTTTCATCGGTATGCGTCGGTAAACGTCGGTAGACGTCGATAACTTTCCCAGGATTTTACCTCATTTTCCCAGGATATACCGACGTATAGCGACGTCCTAAATGTCGCTAATATTCCCCCAGGATATACCGACGCAGAACGACATCATAAATGTCGGTAATTTTACCGACGTATAGCGACATCATAAATGTCATTATTTCATCGACGAAACGACGGTAAACGTCGGTATATTACCAACGTAATTGTGCGTCGGTATACGTCGGTGTTGGCGACGATCAGCGACGTCTTTCCAAACAACGACTAAGGTTTCCGCGACAAGAGGAAGACGTCGCTAAAATATTTTAGCGACATCTTTAGGCGTCGCTAAAATGACTTATTCTGGTAATGACTTACCTTGGAGGAGTCGTACCCACAGCTGGTTCTAATTTGTAATGAATCGCCAAACAAGTCGGACAACAAGACTGTTATTCGCCAATTTAGAGTTCCTGAACCCTAAGCCACCTTCATGTTTAGGGTTAGTGAAACATCTGTTTGCCTAAAAGTATGATCTAAGCTAGTACACAGTTTTATGTTTGTGAAGGAACACTCTGTGGGTTGTATGTACAAACTCAAACAACATTTTTGTACTCTAAAGAAAAAGATTATGTTTATGTATTTCAAAAAAGAGCGTTGGGTAAATGATCATGCCATGATTGCGATCCACGATTATTGCCCTTGAAAAAAAAAACTAGCGAAAGGATTTTTTTTTCTTCTTTTTTTTCGTCCTTGGTCATTTTTTGTTTTTTTGTCGTTTTTATCGTTTTTGTCATTTTTTTTTCCGTTTTTTATCGGTTTTTTTGTCGTTTGTGACCTTTTTTATTTTTACTCCTTTCAATTTTGTCATTTTTGGTTTTTCCTCCTTTTTTTATCATTTTGGATCGGTTTTTGTTCTTTTTTGTCGTTTTTCGTAGGTTTTTGTTGCTTTTGATTTCTTCTTGTTTTTGATCTTTTTTTCTTCTTTTGGTCTTTTCCATTTGTTCTTTTTGTCATTTCGGTCGTTTTTTAGCCCCTTTTTTCATTTTTGATCGATTTTCCTTTTTGGTCTTTTTTTTCATTTTTGCTTTTTTTTTTGTCATTTTGCCTTTTTGTCGGTTTTGGTTTGACCTTTTTTTTTCATTTTTGATTGTTTTTTTTTTCCTTTTTTCCTTTTATCTTTTTGTCATTTTTATTGTTTTTGGTCATTTTCCATTATGATCGTTTTTTTCCTTTTTAAATTTTTTTTCCATTTTGTTCATTTGTCATTTTTTTGTTCTCTTTTATTTTGATCTTCTTTTTTTTTGTTTTTGATCATTTTTAATCTTTTTTAGGAGAAGGACAAAACATTTTATCGCTTTATTTATTTATTTTTATTATTTTATTATTTATTATTTTATTATTTCTTGTTTTTTTTATTTTTTTTTTATTTTTGATTTATTTAATTGAGTTATTTTTTTCTTTTCTTTTTTTTGTTTTCAATCCTTTGTTGTTTTTATTGTTTTGGGCAATATTCCTTTTTTGATCTTTTTTTTTTTCCTTTTTTGGCTTTGTTCCATTTTGTTCGTTTGTCATTTGGTCTTTTTTTTTGGTCTTTTTTTTTGTTTTTGGCCATTTATAATCTTTTTTTAGGAGAAGGACAAAACAATTTTTTTCCCTTTATTATTTACTTATTTATTTATTTTACTTTTCCTTTTTTTTATTTAATTGATTTATTTCATAACTTTACGTTGTATTTTTTAAAAAAATATTATGTTATCAATTCAATTACATTACATTATATGGTAAACCAAACTTATGAATCCATTGAAATTAGTATATGGTTGATTACACGGTAAAAAACATATGAATCCATTGACATTAGTATATGGTTGATTACACGTTTAAACCAACCAAACGGATCCTAAGTGTGGGTGCAATTTGGAGAACTATAAAGTTGAAGGTACTCAAGTACAATTAGCCCACTGTTTCAAAATTCTTATATTTATTCATAGATGAAAAGGGATCTAAAATAAATAATCGTTGGGCACCAGTGGTCTAGTGGTAGAATAGTACCCTGCCACGGTACAAACCCGGGTTCGATTCCCTGCTGGTGCACTCTTAAATTTTGTAATTTAAGGAATAAAAACTCCAATTATTCATATAAAATATACATAATATTTTATATTTCTTTTAATATAATGATAAAAATGACAGACTTGAAGTCAAACATTTGTTTGAGATTTTGCTTATTTTTCGGACTGGCACCTAATCTCTTGATTTTTTTGTTCAATTGTTTAAAGAGAAAAATTAGCAAAATTTCAATGTTAGTGTAATTCAAGTGTCATATTCATATTATTGTACTTATTCTAAGTTCTTGTTCGAGTTTTTGTAGTCGAATTGGTGACTTAACAAGCAAAATTAATTGTTAAAATCCTCTTAGGATAATCAGCTCACGTTTCGATTACTAGTTACCATTTAGAGCCCTGACACTGTGGTCTAAACATGTTACCATCATCTACAATCTTTGATGGATCTCTTAGAGTCTATTTAGCGAAGTTAAAAAAATCCCATCATCACATGCATGGATCAATGGCATCGTCCTTTGTCTCTAATATTTAAGATCATAATAAGTTCGTTCCCTTCTGAATCCTTACCATCATAGAATTTATAATTTATACACCAGATAAAATCATACCTACACAAAATCCTAGTACCAGGTAGTAACAAATTTTATAACTTCTGATCATCACATCTGTATCAAAAGTTAACTTCCATATATTGAATAAGAAGAAGATTAATTCTATGCACCTCCTATAAATAAGCTTAATGACTTAGAGTAAATAAGATTAACGAAGAAGAAAAAAAAAGGGTTCAAGATACAGTAATTAAGTAATCAAAATTTTTTATTCTATATATATATATATATATATATATATATATATATATATATATATATATATATATATATATATATTCTTCCTTGGAATATTGTTCGTGATTAATTTTATGTCATTTTTATCTTTGTTTTAGTTGATAATCAGTTTCTTAGAACTTAGGACAAATTTTGGTGGACTTGAAGTTATGTTAAGAACACTAAATTTGAGTTTTCGATCTTTTGAGCTTATGTTTTTGTGTTTTCATAGAAATTTGAATTGAATTTTGGTGTACTTTAGCTTAGTGATCGTGTTTGATCTTTTGAGCTCATTTGTATGTGTACGCGACTTGTTAGTTGTTACGTATTGCTGTAGTAAATTTGACTAATTGTTAGGTCGGTAGAGGCTTGGCTTTAAATTTAATGCTTCAAAAAAATAAAAAAATTATATTTCTAGGCTAAGAGGTTCCATAATACAAGTGTGTTGATTGATCGAATGTTAATTAGTAAAATATTGATACTAAACAAAAATTGACCGAATAGCGATTTAACCAAAACCGAAAAAAACCGATTCATAATTGTACGATATTGAAATTGATTTTTTAAATAACAATTTTAAAAAAATACCGAAAATTCGGCCAAATACCGACCTATTATACCGAAGCTCACCCCTACTAGTTTTGGTGGGTGAATGAAAATGGACTCATGATGTTACACCCTAATTTTTGAACTCATCTATGAAAATCTGTTAGATTACAATCTCATTATTTCCTCAATCGCTTGTTCAAAAAAATCAGCACAATTTTAATGTTAGTGGAATTCACATGTCACATTCATATTAATTTTTTATTATGAAGAGTAATGATATTTGTACCTCCAAATTGTCCTTCCAAACCATCCCTCCTTATGTGGCAGCAGACGTGACATGTTAAATAATATTACGTGTCATCTTACATGGCAGCTGACATGACAAATTTTAACCCAAAAAATTAATTATCCAATTTTTTCATGTTAATATTTGTTAATATCAATACTAATACTCATACTAATATTAATATTAATATTAATATTAATGTTATGTTAATATTAATATTATGGTTAATGTTAATATTAGTTTTAATTTTAATTTTAATTTTAATTTTAATTTTAATTTTAAAATCTGTCGTGTTAGCTGCCACATCAACATGTCACATCAGCTGCCACGTAAGGAGAGATGACTTAAAAAAATAATTTGGAGGAACAAATTGCATTATTCTATTCTGAATTATGTAGTCGAATTAGTGAGTTTACAAGCAAAACAGTACAACCCGAGGTTTAAAAAAAAATCAAAAAATGATTGGACTTCTGGCTATGTGCTTTGGGCTTTGACGGTATATAAGAAAATAAATAAATAAACTTTATTAATTTTATTTATTTGAACTTTTTTAATTTATATCTAGAGAAGCTGAAAGAGTAAAACTACAAATTTTATCTTCAATTTGATATGCAGTCTTCTGAGTCTTCATGTATATCTCTCTTTTTTGAATCTTTGTTGCGGTTTATCTTCAAATCTTCGATTTCTAAAAAAATTGATCCAACTCTACAAGATGCCGACACTTTCAACTATTAAGTATTGAGTCCACTTTTTGCGCACAAATTCAATCTAGAAAGCAAATGCTGACTTCCAAAATATCTCGTAACATCTGTTACATTTAAACTTGTTTTATTTTGGTTGTCTACAGGATTTCAAAAAGAAAAACAAAAACTTTTTTGTAACATCTACTTCTTTTCTTGATTAGCATTTTTGAACTTTGTCTAGAACAATATTCTGATGCTATCGTGAATACCGAACCATCATAAGATAATTGCCAAAGTAGAAAGTATAGGATAAATCTTTTTCGTATATTTTTCATCATCTAAAATTGAAAATATGATCCAAGATCAGTCTTATATTCATTTTAGTTGTTTAAATACAAGAAAAATTCTTGAGTAATTGGCAATAAAGATTATTTTTCTTTCTTTCTTTCTAGTATACTCCTGGCATGGGATAACATGGAAATTAAACTAGAGCTACTACTAGCTTGAACAATTTGATCGGGTCATTTCAAATAACATTTTCTTTATATATACTAATTAAAGCATCTAACGATTCTTTAGTTTCTATTTCTTATCTTAATATTCATATTGTCTTAAACTCTGGATAAAATATATGCAATATTGTAAAATAATTCTAAAAATTCAAATATTGAAGTAACAAGCTACAAATCATTATCAATTAATTGCTAAGTACTACTTGCATTAATTTAGTGTATATAACATCTTTATATTCAAGACATGATTTTAACACCAAATATGTAGAATTTTATCTACGTGATACATCCTTAACAAATCTACTATATCTTAAATTATATTGTGCACATAATATTTTAAACTCTTGTTGACTACTTGGTGAAGTGTTTAAACTAATTAGATATGTTCTAACATTTTCTAAATTCACTTTAAAAAATTGAAGGCATTTTTGTATAATTAAATTAACAATATGGCAAAAACATCTTACAAGAGAAATTGACCCTTCTAATATAGGCACAAATTAGGATTTCAAAATATTGATAAAAACTTATTACTACTAGCATTATTGAAAGAAACTGAAAAACATATTCACGTAAAACTTGTAACATTGCTCATCAGATTCAAACTCAAGTGTGCAGAAATTTCAACTATCCTAGACAAAGAATTCATTTCTATAAACTCATTTCGCATCTAAAAAATATGTTGTGACATAAACAAAAGGATAATTTTGTTTACATCTCCATATATCCAAAGTTAAAGAAAATTTACTAATATTTTCAAAATTTTGTTTCAAAGTTCTTTTTCTCAAATATTTTAGAAACTTCTGCTCTAGTACTAGATCTATCAATTTAGTAAACAAGGATAGTTCACTCTCACTAAATGTGAAATATTTTTCATTATAAATAATATATTTGAAGTTAAGTTGGTTTTGTTACAAGCAACTGAATAAGTAAATAAATGAAGATCCTTGAGGACGGTGCTTAATTGTGTTTGTCTAGCATCAATTGTGTCATTACCATAACAATAATTATTTTCTTCTAAACTCATGTGCTGTCATTTTTTTTTCATTTAATAATTTTTTGACATCTCTTGCATTGTGTACCTCTAGGTATTGAATTTCTTTTTTTACTGGGATCTAAGACTTAATTTAAATTACTCCCATAAAATCGATCTTGTTCTAGTATTAATACTTCTATTTTGGGAGGTGACATTTATGTTAGTGGTTGTTCATTTTCTACATGATAAGAATAATAATTATTACATACCAAAATACAGTAAATTAGCGACGGCACATTAGCGATGGAAAAGTTTCGTCGGCGTTAGCGACGGATTTGCGGCAAATAATCGACGACAAGCAGATACAAATTTTATTTTATTTTAAGGGGAAGAAAAGGTCGCTCATCCGTCGTTAGGGGCGTCGGAGATATAGCGACGGATAATTAGTCGTCGCCATGCAGTCGATTATTTGGCGGGAATTGTTGAAAGAAATGGCGGGACATTTCTTCGACGACGTAGCGACGGATGTTCCGTCGGCAAGTATCAAAAAGAGCGACGGCCTAGCAACGGATTTTATCCGTCGCTTGTCCGTCGCTAAATAAAGGGCCCAGACTTAAATTGAATCGATGGGGGAAACTTTTCATTCCCCCCAAATTTTATTCTCTCTCCTCTCTCTCTCTCTTCCGCGACGTTTGACGACCTCACTATCCTCTCTCTCTCTCTCTCCCGCGGCGGTGATCGGCGGCCTCTCATCTCTCTCTCCCAAATGCAATCTTTCTCTCTCTCTCTCTCTCTCGGTGGTCGTGGGTATCGTGGGCTGCCGGGGGTGTCGTGTGCTGCGGGGGCGGCGGAGACTGCGGGGGTGGCGCGCGTGGGGCTGCGGCGGGCGGCGGGGGGCAGCGCGCTCCGGGGCAGCGGAGGGCGGCAAGGGTGGCGCCCGTGGGGCAGCGTGGGGCTGGGGGGCGGCGGGGGGTGGGAGGTGCGGCGGGGGGTGGGAGGGGTGCTGGCGCGCGCAGGACGGCGTTGGGGCAGCACGCTCCGGGGCAGCGGGGGGCGCCGGGGGTGGCGCGCGTGGGGCAGCGCGGGGCACAAATACAATGAGTAGTATCGGCGATATGACAAACCCTAGTTTAAGAAATAGGATATCGGCAATATCGACAGTATTGACAGTTTCGGATGGGAGTATCAGATTTTTTGGTATTGGAAAACAAATAATGGTGAAGGTAAAACCAATATCCTAAGCTACCAACATTAGAATCCTAAGATACAAACATACCACTCTAATATCTAACTTCTAACCATCTATCTAACTATCAATATAAATTCTAAAATCTATCTATACACTAATTCTAACATCTACTAGCTAACTCACATCTCTAACTAACCAACATATTCTAATATACTACTTGGTATCTCAAGTTATCAAGTATCTTAACTCTAATATATGAATATCTAACTTAATCTCTAAAACTAAGATACTATACATATCCAATGTATATCTATCTAAACTCTAAACTATCATATCAAAACACACACTCTAATACACAATCATCTAACATATAAGCTATCTAACTTATATCTACTAACCTCATTCTAGACACTAACTTATTACTAACCATCTAACCGACTATCTTATACTTCTAGTACCCTTATCCCAATATACTAACTAGTAGTAGGATACCAACATATATTTTCTAAATATCTCTAACATATGTCCTATCTAACTAACAAAGACCCCCAATGTCGGCATCGGTCAATATTTGGTATCGGTCGGTATCGGATCGGAACATGCCAAACCGTATCGGTATCGTCCGTATCGGATCGGTATCGTCCGTATCGGATCGGTATCGGCCGATACTTTAAAGAAAATGCAATATGACAAACCCTAGTTTAAGAAAAAGGATAAGAAAGTCTATTGCTTTATATATATATATATATATATATACTTAAAAAATATATATATATACTTTAAAATATATATATATATATTTTTTTTTGGATCCTAGCTATACGGCCGATACATATCGGATAGGACGATACCAATTTGCTAAGGTCAATACCAATTTGATACGGCCTATACCAAACCTATAGACCGATACTAGTCTGATGCGGTCGATACTAAGTACATCCGGCCTATATACTAGCGGATCCACCAATTACATGATTATATACTAATTCTGTTTAGTTTGTCTTACGATACAGATTTTCACATCCAATCTGTGATGGATCGTTATTTCGTTGATCGTACATGGATGTACAAACGACAACACGAGAGAAGAATATGTATGAGTGACGATTTTCAGGCAGGCGTGGAAGTGTTTCTTAGGTATGCCATGAGCAAAGCTCAGTATATGGACGGTAACAAAATCAAGTGTCCATGTCGTAATTGTCGTAATAGACGTTACGAAGAAGTGGTGAGTGTAAGAGATCATTTGACCCGTAAGGGTTTCGTACGTGATTACGGCCTGTGGTCATCGCAAGGTGAAAAATATGCGGAAAGACAGGTTGCGAATGCTGCTACTTATGCTTTTGATGATAATACTGCAACGGATTTTGTCGTCGAAGACGACGAATGCTCTGTTGATTATGGAGATCTGCAGAACCTTGCACGAGATATAGTGTACGATGCGGCAGGGCCTAATTTTGATCCGGAGGATCCTAATCCCGAGGCGAAGGAGTTCTATGATATGTTTCAGGATGCTGAAACTTCTTTATATCCTGGTTGTGAGCCACATTCTGTACCGTCAGTGACGATGTGGTTGTTGAACATAAAGTCCGATTTTAACTTGCCACAAACTTGCGATGATCGGATTATACAGCTAATCAAGGAGGTGTTACCGAAGGAATCAAAAGAGCTTCCAAAAAACTTCTACAAGTCGAAAATGATGGTCCGACAACTGGGACTAGGGTATGATAAGATAGATTGTTGTCGCAATGGCTGCTTTTTGTACTATAAGGAGAATGAGGATATAGAAAGTTGCAGCTTTTGTAATGCGGATCGTTACAAGCTAGTCACGGGAAAAGGAAAGTCAACTAGAAAACGACGTCCTTACAAGTATATGCATTACTTGTCGATCACGAAGCACTTGCAGAGGATGTATATGTCTCAGAATACAGCAGAACACATGATGTGGCACAACGAAGAACGCACAAAGGACGATGGAGAATTGTCACATCCTTCGGATGGAGAGGCGTGGAAATATTTCGATTTGCGTCATCCAGATTTTGCTGCAGAGCCTAGAAACGTACGTCTGGGGCTATGTTCTGATGGCTTCGCCCCTTTCGGGCAGTCGGGATCTCAATACTCCTGCTGGCCGGTCATTCTGACCCCTTACAATCTGCCACCATGGATGTGTATGAAGACTCCTGATATATTCTTGACAGCTATCATACCGGGTCCCAAAAATCTGACGAAGAATATCGATATATATTTACAGCCGTTGGTGGATGAGCTGAAACAGCTGTGGGAGATCGGCGTCGCGACCTATGATATTTCCAGAAAATAGAACTTTCAGATGAGAGCTTCACTGATGTGGACAATCAATAATTTTCCCGTATATGGTATGCTGTCGGGATGGAGTACACATGGCACCATGTGTTGTCCAATATACATGGGAAATAGTAAGGCGTTCCGCCTTAAGCATGGAGGAAAAACTTCTTTCTTTGATTGTCATCGTCAATTTCTGCCCGCGAGTCATCCTTGGAGAAAGAACAAGGACGCGTTCAGAGCTGGAAAATAAAAATTTTCTCATCCGCCTGCCAGATTGTCGGGATAAGATATTTGGAAAGATGTAAAGGACTTGCCCACTGTAATGGAAGATCCATCGAACAATCGTGTCGATGGGTTCGTACAAAGCCATAACTGGACCAAACGAAGTATCTTTTGGGACTTGCCTTATTGGAAAGATAATCTTATAAGGCATAATCTTGATGTTATGTATATCGAAAAGAATGTGTTCTATTATGTCTTCAATACCGTCATGGATATTAATAGAAAGACGAAGGACAATCCAAAAGCAAGGCAGGACATTGTCGAGATATGCAAGCGTCCTTATCTGAACTTGATACAAAGGGGAGCTGCTGGACAATTAAGTAAGCAGATAGCACAATACACATTGAGCTAGGAAGATAGATTAATAGTCTGCAAGTGGATATCTACTTTAAGATTTTTCGACGGCTATGTGTCGAATTTGTCTAGATGCGTTGATCTCAATGAACGCAAGCCAACGGGAATGAAGAGTCATGACTGCCACGTGTTTATGGAAAGATTACTGCCCATTGCTTTGAAAGAGTTGTTGCCTTCTGTTGTATGGGTTCCGTTGGCCGAACTATCTATATTCTTTAGGGATATCTGTTCAACTAAGTTGACTGTGCAACACATGGTTGAACTTGAGGAGAAGATTATCTTAACAATTTGTAAGTTGGAAAAAATATTTTCTCCTGGCTTCTTCGACAGCATGGAGCATCTACTGATTCATCTAGCATACGAAGCCCGTATCGGTGCATTTGTTCATTATCGATGGATGTACCCATTTGAAAGGTACATATGATATGCATATTGTGATGTTTAAATGTGAGTGCATAAGAGGCACCATTTATGACGACGAGCCGAACTTTGTTCAACTTCAGGTTTAAGTCAACTCAGAATGCTATAAATGTCGAATTTATCAATGACCACATCAGTACCAAGGATTCCGATGTTTGCATAAGAGGCACCATCTATGACGACGAGCCGAACTTTGACTATTATGGAGTGCTTCGGGATATTATAGGTTTACAATATCCTGGCCCATATGATATACATATTGTGATGTTCAAATGTGAGTGGTTCGATACGATACCAAATATCGGTTGGAGAATCGATAAACAATTTGGATTTGTCGATATAAATCATCGCAGGAGGTATAGAGGGTCCGACACGTTTGCGATAGCAAGTCAGGCTGTTCAAGTCTACTATACAAGCTACCCAAGGCGTCGTAGAGATCGATTTGACTGGTGGGCAGTATGCAAGATTAAATCTAGAAATACATTCAACGTTGGAGACCCAGCATACCAAGAGGACCAGATCGAGAAGCCCCAATACATGGGACAACAGTCGAATACCATGGACGTGGAAGATGTCGATATACCTCATGCTGAGGAAAATAGAGGGGAAGAAGAGGTTGATATACAAGACTTAGCTGTCAACCAGGGGAGAAAGAGGCGTCTTGTCCCAAGTATTGAGCCTGAAGAAGAAGAAGAAGAAGAAGAAGAAGAAGAAGAAGAAGAAGAGGATGAGGATGAGGATGATGATACAGATGAAGTCGACGATGAGGATGATGATATAGATGAAGTCGACGATGAGAATGAGGATGAGAACGATGATGATGACGATGAGGACGAGGACGAGGACGATAACGATGATTAGATTAAATATCGGTATATATTAGAAGCACTTACAACTAACTTAGTGAATTCAGTTTAGACGGACACATTCTTATTTCAGTTTATGTTTTTGTCGTTCGATCATCTACTTATTGTATGATTTTCTTTTTACAGATGGCACTCTTAGTTCTCATTGTCTTGACGGCACTCGCCGCCCTGCTGCTGGTATATATATTTTAGTTCAGTTTTATATTCATTTATACTTCTATATTGTTAATTATATTTATGTGTTCTATTTACAGGTCATGGTCACTACCACTCGTGCTGCTGGCAGTGGCCGTGGACGTGATGGTAGTGGTGCTGGTGGTGGCGGTACTGGCCGTGGTGGGCGTGGTGGTAGTGGCACTGGCCGTGGACGTGATGGTAGCGGTCATGGTGGTAGCGGCACTGGCCGTGGACGTGATGGTAGCGGTCGTGGTGGTAGCGGTCGTGGTCGTCTTCCACATTCCCCGGATATAGAGTCCTCCGATCCCGACCTGGAGAGCCCGGCCACAGACTCTTCCCGCCGTCGATCTATCTCTGCGCATGGACCTTCATCTTCATCGAGGCCTGAGACTCCATCCGCTAGCGGATCCGTTCCGCCCCCGGATGCACCAGCGGGTACACCATCAGTTACTGCAGGGTGGGCTCCGGAGTACCCCCGGATTCAGCTTCATCCTGCTACCGGTGAGTACATCCGCGGACCCGCGGATCCTCCGACGCCTCCTGAGAGGCCGATAGGCGAGAACCGACGAGAGCTATGGCCCGCGGGTGATACGTAAGTAAATTTAAGTTAATTTATTAAATTTGTTTCATTTATTCAAGTTACTAATCCATTCTTTGCTTCTTTGTAGGTTTTTCCCGTATGATGCTGCCCGGATA
This sequence comes from Iris pallida, assembly GCA_029216955.1. Lineage (NCBI taxonomy): Eukaryota > Viridiplantae > Streptophyta > Magnoliopsida > Asparagales > Iridaceae > Iris > Iris pallida. Next base: position 12,483,229 of record JANAVB010006993.1, on the reverse strand, counting down.
CTCGGGCAAATTATCCGGGAAAACTACCATGGCCCCTACCTCAATTTTTCTGAGGTGCCTCAGAACATGCAGTTCGTCTGGCTCGAGGAGATGAAGGTATATATATATCTTTTGGTTAATTATTAATTATTCTTTAATCCACTAATTTTTTAATTACGTGATAATTTAATTTGTATGTCAGACGACGTTCTGGTGGCCCCCCCATCGCGAGGAGTTGATTCGCAAGGCCTACAAAGCCGCCGCCGGGAAGAAGATACGGGATACGGTGTACGACGTTCGTACGGCGCATTCGAGGAAGAAGTGGCTCCGGGAGGAGTACTACGAGCAGATGTTGGATAAGATGAATACTGCTCAGTACAGGGAGAAATCAGAGAAAGCGAAGGCGAGCAGACAGGCCGCTGGTCTGCATACGGGAGGTTCAAGGCCCCACGCAGCGACGCGTGCAGATTTGGTGAGATACCGCAAATTCATTTCACTATTAAATTCGGTACTATTAATATACGTAGTTAATTAAATTCGATGTATATTTCGTATGCAGGCACAACGGGCGGTAAAGGAGGGGAGAGAGCCGGAGTCGGTCACCGCCTACGATGTATTCCTGCATACACACAAGAGGCGGGCAGACGGGAGCTTCGTCGACGCGAGGGCCCAGGCGACTGATGTAAGTAATTACGTTTATGAGATTTATATTAGAAATATAATTATTGTTAACTTAATTAGGTGAACGTAGGATTCAAATTATAACTTAGGGAAACATAGGATTTAGATTATAACTTAGGAAAACTTATAGTATAAACACATTCATTGGATAGGCTGCATATCGTGAGGCCCTTAGTCAGATTGAGCCCCCTGCCGAGGTTGTCGGCGAAACGACGCCCACCCAGACGCCCTCTTCTATGGCCGCTCGCTACGACGACGTGTTCGTAGAGTCTGTCGGCGGCTTTAATAAAGGGCGCGTCTACGGCATAGGTTCCCTGGCGGCGTCGTTGCAGGGCGCGACTCCGAGATATCCACCGCCCCCGCCTCCTCCCGCGCCCCCGTCGGACGATATGAGGACGCATCTTGCGACTCTCACCTCCGATATGTCGGAAATGCGGAGTCTAATGTCGGATGTGCTGGAGCGCCTTCCGCGTCCTTCTTCTGCTCCCGGTCCAGATCCGTCTGCTCCCGGTCCGTCTAGTGCGGTTGCCGGTCCTTCCGACCCTGGACGTTATTTATTTGACCGTTCTGCCGAGGTCCGCCTGGTACCGGATACTGCGCTCATTGGGCTCATGGACTTGATGTCGCCAGAGCAGCTCCGTACGCTTCCAGAGCATGTGTTGTCCCAGGTGCCGGCGTACATGGTGGAAGAGTACATCCGCAGAGCCGAACGACGACGCGATCCATCTCAATGATATTTGTACTGTTTTTGGATATTTGTACTGTTTTTGGATTTTGAATTCTGGATATTTTGGAAGCGTACATGAATGTTTGGATATTATGAATTTGTGTATTTGTGTTTGGATATTTGTACATAGATGTTTGGATATTTCTGTTTGATATTGGATATTATGAATTTGGATATTTAGATATTTGTTGATCGTACATGGATGTTTGGATATTGGATATTATGAATATGTGTAATATTTACGAAAAGGAAATAGAATGTTTCTGTAATTTTTTTTTATTAATGTTGCATTTAGCGACGGACTAGCGACTAATTAGCGACGGATATATCTTTTTAGCGACCGATGAGCGACTTACTAGCGACGGAAAATCCGTCGCTAACTGGGTTATATAAATATTTGCAGTTACCGACGGACGAGCGACGGACAATCCGTCGCTAACTGGTTGAAATAAATTTGCAGGTAGCGACGAAATAAATTTGCAGCTAGCGACCAACCAGCGACGGAACTTCCGTCGCTAACTGGGTACAATTAATATTAGCGACGGAATGTTGACTACCTAGCGACGGCAAATCCGTCGACATGGTTCTGGAAATATGGTAGGTTTCCAGAGACTTAGCGACGGATAATGGGTCGCTAATCCGTCGCTAATCTGTCGAGGATGACGACGGACTAGCGACGGCTAAGCGACCCATTATCCGTCGACATGGTTCTGGAATTATGGAAGCTTTCCAGAACCATGTCGACGGATTTGCCGTCGCTAATCCGTCGCTATAACGTCGAGGTTAACGACGGGATGGCGACGGAATAGCGACCGATTTTGCGTATCAGGAACCTCTCTGATACGCTTTTACCGACCTATTTACGACGACTTAGCGACGGATATTTTAATATTATATGCCATGTAAACCGACGAGAACAAGTCGCTAATCCGTCGCTAATCCGTTGAAAGGCAACCGTCGGTAATCAGTCGCTAGTTCGTCGGTTAATCATTTGTCCGACGGCTTAGCGACGGACAAATTTTAGCGACGACGTATTTCCCGACGGCCATTTTCATCAAATATCCGTCGCTATGCCGTCGGTAATTTATGTTACCGACGGATGAGCGACGGATGTGGCCGTCGCTAAAGTTGGTTATTTTGGTAGTGTCTGGCCATCAAGCCGGTCTCTACCAGGATATTCACGAGTGCTAGCCTCTCATCTATATTAGCCAACCTATGGAAGTTCTCCAAGACAATCCAAATCTCCGACCTAGATCTGAATGTGGGATCCCTCCTTGTCAGACTGGAATCTCCGGCTGCTGTGGACTGAGCATTCCTTGATTCCTCAAGGAGTATAAACAAAGACTTACTTTCCATTGAACGATGTGATCCTGCTAAGCTTCCAGAGGAATACCACTTTGTGTTTGCCGAGTTTTGGGTGCAACTGCATCGGCTCCCCTATAAATTCTTAAACCGTAAAGCAGTTAGGCGCATTACTGCAGCGCTGGGAGCACCTAGATCCTGTAGGGTCGACGAAGAACAAAAGTGGAAGACATTCGCCCGCATCAAGATACTCATTGACATCTCGCAACCCTTAAAGAAGCGAATCTCCACCACTGTCGACGGGCTATCAGTAGGTGAGGTGATCGTCAAGTATGAACGCCTCCCAAAGATATACAAGTTCTACGATAGGGTAGGACACACCTTCACCGTATGCATGGAAGGAAATGTCACGCCCCGATTCGTAGAGTCATTTATTCACATATTTTATCTCTTGGAATCGATCGTCCTCGCTTGGGCGTGATGCCGTACAAGTCTGGTATTGCACTTGTACAAGGCAAAGATGGTACATAATCGATTTTTTTCAAATAGGAATACATCGCAGCGGCAGAAGCAGATAAATTGAAGTATATGAGGACAATATTTATCATTGAGTAGAAGTACATTACTTCTTTATAGCAGTGGAGATAAAAGGACAACTTGAAGCCACACAGAGACATATAGAACTTTATTCTCTTTATTGATAATTGAAGAAAAGTACAAGACTTGCATTGAGGTACAATGTATACAACACTTCTCATTTTACATTGAAAGCCAACTGAACAATGATACAAAGCTTACATTTGATACTTGGATATATTGGATTACAACTCGATATACTGACTTGGTTTACAATCTCACTGGTACAACTGATTACAATGTTTCATACATTATGCCCTTTATAAACAGAAGACATCATCTTGTACAAGGAGAGCTTCTGTATGCCCAACAAATCTTCGATGCCGCGGGACCAATCAAGCCAATCTTCGTGTGTAGAACATTCCAAGCACGGGCACCTGCCCACAAAACGTGGGTCAGCACATCATCTATGTACTGGCGAGCAGAATCCAACCCACTCGCCTAAACCAATATTTAGGTAATCATTTAAGCAGCATTTATTAGAATGATCTTTCTACTTGGGCCTAGCATCAGTTTACAGTTCTTGAGCAGAAACATTGAAGTATGTAAACATGTCTTAGCAATGTTCATGTGGACATATCATTATAGCATTCTTGGTGTTATCATGCAAGGCGTCATTAAGGCATCGTTAACATTAATATCTTAAACATGTTATGACAATTCTCACTTCAAGCATCACTAAGCATGGATGTTATGTTTGAGCACTCTTTATAGTAATGCATCTCTCTAGCACACTGGACGGAACATATTAAGCATATTATAGAGTCTCTCATTTTAAAGGCAACAACACAGTATCATTTCATTTAGCATGTTAAGCAGGCAAATTGAACCAATATATGCAATATCACAATTATGTGATTCCTTACCGATAGCCAACTTCTCATACCTGCATCAAATACAGGTTATCAGATATACTTACGCTGCCTGCATAAAACATTCATTAGCATGCATCCCGACTACATGGTCACTGGTGTTGTTAAACCATATGGACTCTTTTTATTTCATTTTAAGGTAATGCGGTCAGCATAGTAGGTGGCGAGCCTCTATGCCACCCCGTCTTACCCGTGCTCCCATAGCACTCATCATTATTTCCTCCTAGGCCGAATCGGTCCCCAGGGCCCTAGGAACCGTTCGAGGAAATTATTACTCAAACCTTGTATACAAGTTGTCCATGACCATGCGAATGCGTGTCCGACTCGATTGCGAACATAATTGCATGGTAAAATATATTAAAGAAGTAAAGGCAACAGTGCATCATTAGTCATATTCAATGACTTATTCATTTCATCATTACCATTATTTCATTTGGTGATCTCAACGATCCCAGCTTTATCATTCTCATTCATTGCTTCATTGCAACGTATCTCATATCATTCCTTTCTTAAGAGGAACGTAACATTCATTCATTTCATAGGGACATTTATTCAGATTTTATTTCTTATAAGGGACAGGCAGCATTTCATATTCTCGCAACAGATATACAGAGAGTACATGATTCTAGTGTTTCATTCAGTTCATTGGGTCGATAGCATAGCCAGTTCATTTCTTGTTCTATCATTCATAAAGCATCTCATTAATCATGTGTCTACTTGTTTCGGCAGCATTAAGCATAAGGGTCAATGTTATCAATTCATTCTCAGGCCTCAATTCACATTAGCAGTTCAATGTGTTGTACATTTTAATAATTCTCAACATAGGCATCTCTATTATTCAACAACTAAAACATAGGACAATTAGGGACAATTCATAGCATTTCAATACTTCATTTATTAAGCATGAAGGATTAAGGAGGAGGAAGGACAGTTCCACTCACCTATAATTCCACTAAGCGTAGCTCCACCAGCGAGCCACATTTCAATACCCATTCCGTCTAGCCAGCTAAAAGAGACTACATCAGTCTCGATTCTCCTGATCCCTAACTTAAGTCACGGTCCAATATTCTGGTCCCATCTAATAAGCCAACCAAATGCCTCGTGCGGAGCGGGGCATTACATAATATACCACTCAGAAAAAGTTTCGTCCTCGAAACTTAAGGGAACAACTCATCCAACTAATTCACTTAGTCACAACATGTTACTCATTCAACTTCAATTCAATATTCATTTCAGCACACTTGATCATCTCAAAATAGCTATCCAACTGTACCATTTTTAATCCATCAATAATCCGATATGTCTTTCTCTTTTTCAAATACTTGTAACTTCTCATTGATTCACCAACATTTTCCTTGAATTCTATCTTAGTCGCAACACATCACTTCGTTTGGATCCATATACATATTCTAGGCGTCCCCAAAACATATGCATTTCAGCCAAAGTCCGTGCTAGTGCGATAACTTCTTCCCATAATATTATCTCAGTCGCAACCTATCACTTCGGCTGGATCCATACACATATTTTAGGCGTCCCCAAAATATATGTACTTCAGCCAACTTCCATGTTAGTGCGATTCGATCAGCCACAATATAACTCTTTTTTTCCAAATCCGACTCAGCATCCTTTCAATTGACTTATTACTTCATTCACTTTGCCACAATCAGTATCTTCCAGCCACAATACTCAATATCAGGGACAACTTGGTTAGGATCTCTATCCAAGCATAACATTTCTAACATTCGATCAAGGGTCTAACTTAGAGCCAATCATATTAAGAGTTCAGCACATGCCATCATATTCCTTCCCCAATCCAACAATATTTCTTACCGAGGCAATTCATCTTTTCTAAAAGATACAATCCGACGTTGCCCATTGTCGATTATCCAAGCTAAGGGTACAATTCTATGCAACAGTCAGGATTAACCCAGCTACCCGACTATAGATACCGATCCAACATTCCCGTTTAGGCCGACATAAAATCCTCAAGGGTCAAACATCTCTAAGGCACAAGTTGAAGCATACATTCCCTTAGGTCAATGCTCATTATCACCATCTTTCATTCAATGCCACAAGGTCATCCTATGGGTCTCCAATGGTCACCTATTATTCAATCAATCTCTAAGGTTAGCTACACTGATAGCTAAACTTAATCGTTCAGGTGACTTCCCTAGAGTGGACGGCTACTAGGGTTATACTAGTTTCTTATTCTTAAGGCCAACAAGTAACCAACAGTTTTAAGGAACTCTACCCAAACCTATGGGTATTAACTCAGACTGAATAACTATTCGCCATTGTTGGCGATGCCAACAATTGTTTAAGCAGCCCAAGGTTTCTAGGGTCAAGTCTATCTATCTAGTGTCTTCCTCAAGGAAATAATTCCCACAGAGGCTCACTCTAGACTTACCCAACGATCGACTAAGATCGATCTATCAACATTACGGTCAATTCCCAACCCGACATATGATTCACATCGTTCTAATAATCCATCAAGTAAAATTCTCAATGATTCAATTTCTAGTCCAATTCCTTTGTACCCACACGAACCCATAAGCCAAGGCTGACTATTCAAGGGTCATCGATTCCGATAGTCTTAACATAACTATGGAATCATACTATTCGGTCTGTATGACAAAGTCACACCACTAAGTGCCAGCCAACTATATTCCAATCCAACAGTCACATATATCGACATTATCCAACACGTTTGTAATTCCTCAATCTCATTCGTTTCATCAATCATCAAACTATCTTGCAGGCATTCTTAAATCTCGTTCTTTTTTCCGGCCGTCAAAATCTCATACGGACATTCTTAAAATTCCCTACCTCAAGGATCGAGTAGTTCATTCCATTCAATCCGACAATTTATGTATCAATTAGCCATCCTCTATGCAACACAAATATTCTGGGTTGCTACTTGTTACCTTTCTAATATAATTCAATTCTTCAGCATACTTGCACATAGGCAACGACTATCCTTTGGTGATCTAAATGGGTTAGCATCTATTACACCTTAGGGTCAAAGCACAGATCTCTAATATTCTTTTGATTCACCGACGACATTTCTAAAACTTTCAGCTACGCATCCAACTTTGTATTAGCAACATTTGCTTTACATCCAACCAATCGAAGTCAACATTCAGATGTTCTAAGCCACAACATTCTTTAGCCAAATCCATTTACCCATAGCATACTAACTGTCTTACTAGTCCGAGTCATCACTCGACTAAACAATTTCTAACCAAGCCACCGATTACAATTTCCGACAATCTCGCTACCCCACATCATCACCGTCAAGGGACATCCGAGTCATCTAGCAGCAATATATGACTCCCAGCTAAGTCTCTGCACTACCCAGTACCCACCGATAGTCTCATTGCTATTTTATGGAAAGGGGCAACATAAATCTCGTTCTGAGGTGGTAGAGGCAATATACCACTCAGAAACGAAGCCATCCTTAAACAATCCCACTCAAATCTATTCCGGACATTCGTGATCTATAATGATCACAATACTTAACCAACATCTCGGGGTCTCAATATCACAAGCCAACATTCTTAGGGTCTCAGAGCACTAGCGAGCACATATGAGTCAACTCACTAGTTCTGCTGAACTCATCTATCACTTATTCATTCACAATTCTTTTCCAACATCACATGCACTTCTCAACTTGTTACAGCATACATAGCCACTTCCTTTATTCCCACATTCCAAACAGCATTCACAACATAGCATACTATGGCATCGAGTCATTGTTGGGTTATTTGTGTCCAAACCAACAATAATCATTCATTCAGAGGCATCACAATGTATATAGACTTATTGTATGGAACATCCAGTGAGCAGCCAAGAGGGTCAATAATCTTTCAGATACGAATAACATAGGATGATTACAGAACAACAACAGCATAATCGCGGAAGCAATCTTTTGATTTAATCGCGGAAGCAACGTTGAGTGATCGCGGAAGCAACTTTGGTTAATCGTCGATGCAACTTTAATTTGAAATGAATCAAAAAAGAGACCAAGGACATAAAGCCGTGCTCTGATACCAATTTGTCCCGATTCGTAGAGTCATTTATTCACATATTTTATCTCTTGGAATCGATCGTCCTCGCTTGGGCGTGATGCCGTACAAGTCTGGTATTGCACTTGTACAAGGCAAAGATGGTACATAATCGATTTTCTTCAAATAGGAATACATCACAGCGGCATCGAAGATTTGTTGGGCATACAGAAGCTCTCCTTGTACAAGATGATGTCTTCTGTTTATAAAGGGCATAATGTATGGAACATTGTAATCAGTTGTACCAGTGAGATTGTAAACCAAGTCGGTATATCGAGTTGTAATCCAATGTATCCAAGTATCAAATATAAGCTTTGTATCATTGTTCAGTTGGCTTTCAATATAAAATGAGAAGTGTTGTATGTATTGTACCTCAATGCAAGTCTTGTACTTTTCTTCAATTATCAATAAAGAGAATAAAGTTCTATATGTCTCTGTGTGGCTTCAAGTTGTCCTTTTATCTCTGCTGCTATAAAGAAGTAATGTACTTCTACTCAATGAGAAATATTGTCCTCATATACTTTAATTTATCTGCTTCTGCCGCTGCGATGTATTCCTATTTGAAGAAAATCGATTATGTACCATCTTTGCCTTGTACAAGTGCAATACCAGACTTGTACGGCATCACGCCCAAGCGAGGACGATCGATTCCAAGAGATAAAATATGTGAATAAATGACTCTACGAATCGGGGCGTGACAGGAAAGACCTTCGTCTTTCTTATTAGTGATGACTGGTCAGCTGAGGAGAAATGAAGGATCGAAGAGCTCCTAAAGCCCAGAATCAATGAAGCGAATTACAGAGCAGATAGCCTAAGGAAGCCGGGTCCCCGATACGCTAACAACCAAAGCGATCGCAGTCCCCGTTCTTGTAGCCGGACGACCAAGGATAATAACCAACCAACCCCTATAACTCCACCGGAAGCTGAATGTGGGGTAGCTGAGCAAGTAGGTGATATACCGACTATAGAGAGTGTAGAAGCATGGAAAATATCAGTGCAATGGTCCATGCGGCTCTGGGAAGAAGCCCATGCGGCTCATACAGGAGCTGTCTTATGCGATTCAAAGAAGACTCTCAGTCTCATGCGGCTCGGAAGTGTATGCGGTTCAGCAGGAATATGTGGCTCGATCGACGCCACATCCCCCTTGGGATCCTTCCCTACAGCTGGCCCTTTGAATAGTGGCCTCATTTAATGCTCTGACACGATTTGACGACTGTGGCGACTCTGGCATAAAGTGTCATAATGGCTCTGCCATAATGACAGACTCTTCGGAAAAAGAAGAAGATCTCTGACCCGATCCGTCAGAAATCCTAGGTTGCCACGTGGCAACATCTCATTCGGCTTAAATAGAGAACAGCTCCATGCGGCTCACTGAGAAGTCACTTTATATGACTAGCAGAAATCAGCCATATGCGGCCCACTGAGAGCTCAGTCCCTGCGGATCAATACAACGCTAGCTCATGCGGCTCGCAAAGACTATGCATATGCGGCTCATTGAGAGTTCGTTCCCTGCGGCTCGATGAAGCATTGTCCTATGCGGCTTACGAAGAGTATCTCCTTGCGGGTCATGTATTGCCCATCCTATGCGGCTCTGGCAGGACCCACAATCAAAACATGTGGCATCGGATCAATCAAGGATTTAACCGAATCCCAACAAGAATATTTGACATCATCGTCATAATTACTAAGATCAGGGCATATCATTTATTATCAAGCTAATGGGACACGTGGCGAGCAATCAGACATTGGCATAATCAATCATGAAGATTTAAAGCAATTAGCATTAATTGCTCACAAGATACGGTGCTATCCGCATTAATGGCCTAGATTTATTGTAATCAGGATCAAGGGTTCAGATAGATTGAAGGAGCACCGACATTCCAAACAAATAATCATTAGCAAACCCTAATGATCACACCCCACTCCTATAAATAGCCAGCATCATTCCCTTGCAAAAACACCGGCAACTAGAGAATAAAAAAAGAGAGACAGATATACAGAGAGAGTTCCCCTCTTTTCGATAACCACAGAGAGAGAGAGAAGCCAGGAGAGCAACACGAGGAGAGCAAGAAGAGCATTCCTTCGTCCACGCCAAGCAGATCTTCTCCGAGCCAAGACTGCATACCGATCGTCCAAGGAGTAAGGCAGGGCTGCCGTCGCCTTCTCGAGCCTCTATCGTCACCCCCCAGAATCTAAAATAAATAATTGTACTTAGACTGCTGTACCTAGGTTTTTGTCCCTAGGATTTCTTTGTACAAGCGAGTTTGTATTATGAGTCTAAGTTCAGTCCTCCCATAAAACTGTTCTGTACTTTTACAATCAATGGCAAATACGATGGCGACTTTGCTGGGGACTAATTTCTCCACGGCTGAGGAGTTGGTGACGCAATCGGATGCAGCCAAACTTGGCTCCACACAACAGAAGATGGTCGTCCGCTTTGACCAACAGGCGTTCGAAGAGATGCTCTCTGAAGGCAGCGCTGGTCCGATCCAGAAGCGCACCTGCACCACGAAGGCTCGCAAGAGTGGAGGCCAAAATCATTTGCTCCTCCTCAAGTCTTCGATGAGACACCCTCTGTTGCTCAAAACGGCGAGAAGGACTCTCCTGCGACCCCACTTCAAACCGTAGACAACTCTGCTGTCCCCAAGTCCGACAGAAGAAAACACTATGATGCTGGACTTGCAGGGGCAAAGAGGAACTCTACGCGATCCGAGCCGCAGAAGAGTATTAGCCACAGGGAGAAAGCCCATGCGGCTACATCCGCCAACCGTATGAAGAAAATTCATGCGGCCACATCTGTCAGCCGCATGACTTATGCAGCTACAGTTGCCAACCGCATGGATGAGACTCATGCGGCTATCAAAGTCAATCGTTTGCAGAAAACCCATGCGGCCACAGATGCCAACCGCATGCGGCCAGCCTGCACGATCGTGACTCCTAGCCGCACAAGAACTCAACCGACGACAGAAATCAACCGCATACAGACAGCCTGCACGGTTTCCAATCCCAGCCGCATAACGTCTGCTCCATGCTCCTCTCGATCAGTTTTCGACCGTCTCTCGTACGGTCCGAACCCTGATGATTCTCCAGACTCTGTGGTATTCAGCTTGGACTCTTCTTATTATGCACCCACAGGTGCTAAGAAGAAGAAGTCCAGGGCAGCGCGGGCTCATCAAGCCCAGACAGCTGCCCCAACCTCTGACTATCGGGGCGTCCCGCTGATTATCACGCGGGCCTCTGATGGGAAGTTGTATCGAACCACTCAAGTCCAGTCCCCAGCGGCAAACGAACAAAGTGGTTCCTCTGACCTGCGTGAGGCTGTCCTCCACAAACGCAAGGAAAGAGAAGGGGCCTCGGCGTGCAAAGAGTCCTCACATGGACGTCACTGCACCCAGATCATCGTCAACTGCTGCTGCAACAATACAGCAGTGACGAAAGATCGGCCGTCCGTCTTCCAAAGATTACAGCATCCAAGCTCGGAGGACGAAGCACCTCCTATTGCCTCCTGCAATTCCGCATAGAAAGTCTTCGCCGAGGGGAAAGGGAAGAAGACAAGCATCTCCAGCCCAAAAATATCAACCACTACAGCTAAGAAATTGTCGGCTAAACGGTTGCCCTCCACCGGAGTATACCAACACACCCGTTCGAAGACAAAATCTGCTGCAATAGGAGATTCATCATCTGCACCGCTGAGGGTCGAGGGAGCTGAGGGTAGCACTCCTCCGAACATCCACAACAATCCGATGTTTCAAAGAGACGAGCCCGGAGAAACAACTCTCCCATCAGGTGCAACAGATGCTGATGTCCCCGAGGACATCCGTGACTTTCAAGATGAAGCAAGCTCCGAAGCTAGGGGTACTGTTCCTTCTAAATCCGAACCCGAAGAGAATATTCTCACCTACCCCGATGATTTCTCGATGTATGGGTACGATTCGGAGGGCGCACCCTCCACCGTCCCTTCCGTCACTCCTCACGTAAGGACGGTATTCATGACAGACAACAATCAAGGTGGCTCCAATGATCGCCAACGCATCGACACTTTGGAGGCCATACTGTACGCCTTGGTCAAGTCTGTAGACAAGATCAAAGTGGCGCTTCCTACTCTGCAGGGAGTGGCACCTGGCCAGACAAGTGCGGGTCCTCCAATCAACGTAGATTCAAATTCGGCGGCACCGAACCCGGGCAATAATCCTCCCGAAGTAACGGCTCCGACTGCGACAGATGAGACCCGAGAAGTAAGGAGAGAGGTTCAAGAGCTCCGAGCCATGTTCTACGCCTGAGAAAACTCTCAAGACTTCAGAATACGGCAACCATATCCTGCTGAATGGAGGGATGTTCCATTCCCACCAAGATATAAGCCGTTCAATATCAACCCCTATGATGGCAAGACCTCAGCAAGTCGGTATATCACTTACTTCGAGGTCACCACCGACCATCTGTCCCATGATGACGCTATCCTCATACGGTTATTCATCGGGGCATTGGAAGGAGTCGCCTTCGACTGGTACCGCAACCTGCCAGACAATTGCATCCACTCCTTCGCTGGCTTCAAACGCTTGTTCTTGGAGAGGTTCTACGAGGTAGGACAGGACGTCACAATGTCTACCCTCATGGACGTCATCCAAGGAGAGAAAGAGCTGACGAGGAATTACATTGAGCGGTTTCGCCAAACCGCAATAAAGTTACCATCTGGCAATCCGGATTCTTCCCTGATTGAAATTTGCCAAAAGAGACTACTCCCAACAATTAGTCTCTGGATGGACGAAAGTCAATTCAAGGACTGGAAGGCTTTTATCATCAGTGCTACAAGTGCCGAAGAACGATTGAAGAAGGCCCGCCAGCTGGGGTTGCATATCTCAGAGGGAGAGAACAAGGGCAAGCGTCCCAGCACCAACACCGACAATAGGGGTAACCCCTCCAACAATCGGGACAACAGAGGCAAGCAGGCTATGGTGGCCGACACGGCCCAGAAACCCGAGTCACAACCAACAGACAAGCAATGGCCTCAAATCACTTACTCTTTTGAGGACGGCCACGTCAAGCCTATCTTGGACATGCTCATACAAGGAGATAGAATTCAGCTCCCTCCGCCAAGACGGGAGCCTCGGCCGGCTGACTTGGAGAACCCAAAATTCTGCCATTACTACCGTTACGTCCACCATGCTACACACGACTGCTACCAACTGAAAAGGTACATCCAAAACCTCATCGATTCGAACGCTCTAGCCATCGATTTCGAGGAGGTAATCGTAGCAGCCAACATGGTATCCTTACAATTCGGCAGCTTCCCGCCAACAGAGACTCAAGACGGTGTTATACCCATCCCTCTGGCAACGATGGAAATTGCTAATCTTCTGCCTGCTCGAGATCAAGCTGCCAATCTTGTACCTCTCACTATATCACGAGGAGAAATTATGTGGGTCCATCCGGACTTGGTCCACGAGGTGACTCAGCCCCCAACGAAGAAGAGAAGCAGAAAAGTCAGATCCTGCCGCACCGTCTCGGCAAATGAAGAAGAAGTCACGGCCGTTGTTACTCGATCTGGAGCACAACCTCAGCCCGCGGCTGAGAACCCGACTGATGATCACCCGCCCACTTCTACTGATACTCCGGGACCGGCTCAGCCTTCGACAACCGACAAGCCTAAGCCGAAGGAGACTCGCTTCGACAAATCCCTCCAAAAGGAGACACCTCAGGGGCTGGAGAGGCCCTACAACTTCGACATCTTGGCACAATTGGCCAATACATCAGCCAAATTGTCCTTATACGAACTCCTAAGGCTCTCAAAGGATGTCCGCACAGCTTTGAGTGATGCACTCCAAAATGCCGACGCGTACTTGGCTCAGGTCAACCTCACGGGAGATAACCAACCTGCAGATCTCCAAGATAGTGCGTGTACGGGAGCGATGCCCAATATTGTCTTCTCTCCGCAGGATATGCTCATCAAAACTAACATGCACGATCGCCCGTTATACTACACTGGATACATTGGCGACGTAAAGGTGGACCGAATGCATATTGATCCTGGGTCTTCCATAAGCATCATTCCAAAGGGTCTGCTATATCATCTTCGTATTCCGATGCATCGCCTGACGCCTACAAGCACCGCCATTAGCGGTTTCAATTCTGGCAGGAGCTACCCAATCGGAAAGATCCGTCTGAAATGCCAGATTGGCGATCTCCAATCAGAAGTCACCTACTACGTCATAGACTCCGACACTTCTTACAACATCCTTTTGGGGCGACCTTGGATACACGATTACATGATCGTGCCTTCCACGCTACACCAACGTTTCAAATATGTCGATAAGCATGGCTTCGTGAAGACGGAATTTGCTGATATCGATCCCTTTAAGGGGGTCGAATCTTATTACTCAGACTCCTGTCTGTACGAAAAATCAAAGAAGCACCTGGTCGAAGAAGATGTGCAAGCTCATACCCAGACGGCCACAGGATCAGAAGAACCTCTGACGATCCACCTCCAGGCTCGCAAACCAGGCAATTTCGCACCCCTCACGGCCACTCTGCGTAAGGACGCAATCAGCCTCTCGGCACAGGAAGAGCAGTTGAGAATCCGGCTGCCAAGGTCCGGTCAGGTGCCGAGACCCACAACGGGGCCACCTACCATCAGACTGCCAAGAGTCGTTCAACCCCAAGCGGAGAAACTCAATCCCGCCGATAGGCCACTGACAATACGCCTTCCCAAGAAAGGTCATCATCCCGATACAAGGTCTGACTCTTCTAGCAAACCAGCCACCCCTCGCTCCACATCGAATGCCAGACTGGGGGTTGCTAGTCTACCGACAACTCCACGCTCCGCTCCGTCAGTTGAATCTCTGAAGATCAAGCTGACTAGGACGCCCTCTCAATCTTCATTCACACAGGGGGTAGCCGAAGAGGAACCAGAGCTAGCCAAGTATGTGGCTGCCCACACTGATGTTCCCTCCGCAAATGATGTAATCCCTCTAGAAAAGATACCTTACTTCATCAATAAAGGGTTATCTTTGAACTACACCGAGCTCAATAAGCTATGTACAATGTATGCTATGGAACACGGTATAGGCACTCACCTACACACACAGGTGATAAATGTGTACACCGCTATCCAACTTACTCCAGTAGAAGATGCTTACCGAATAATCGAGGGAGGGGATCACCCAATCATCTTCGGCCGGACAAACAACCCGCATCCCCTCGCCATGGAAGAAGTCGACCTCGGGTCAGATGCTGGAAGACTGCCTCTGTATCTCTATAGCCCTCAATCCAAATATCTCATGCAGAAACAGGGGTATGATCTAGAGACGACGCCAGGATTGAACTACGGCACTGGGCGACGATTACCTTTGAAGTCACCAGCCCCGGCGGGCAAACCACAGAACTACTATAACAAAACTCGATGCGGCTTAGGGTATGTAACGCCTACTACGACCCCTGAAAGCTCAGACGAAGAATGCGACTGGCAGTCACATTCAACCGGATCACCAACTTCCGACTCGGATACCAGCATCGGAGATGTATTCAGACAAGTCATGTCAGTCAACATGGCATTCACCGACGCTTACGAGGAAGACGAAGACATCCCCGAAATCCTCGAGCTTGAGCCATGGGCCCAACAATTGGACGCACAATAGGAAAAGTGATTCGAACTGAGAGAACCTCCTACTGAAGATGAGGTCGTACAGGTGGATCTCGGCAGCAAATCTTCTCCAAAACCAATTTTCATCAGTAAGAGCCTAACTGACGAAGAACGGGAGTCGCTGCTAGAACTTGTCAGAGAGTACATTGATGTGTTCGCTTGGAGCTATGAAGACATACCGGGGTTAAATCCTGACATTGCTCTCCACAAACTCAATATACGGCCGGATGCAAAGCCAGTCAAGCAGCAACAGCGACGCTTCCGCCCGGGCATCATGGACGCGATCGAAGTCGAGGTCAACAAACTGATAGCCAGCAGCTTCATTCGTAAAGAGCAACATCCAGACAAGGTCGCCAACATAGTACCCGTCCTCAAGAAGAATGGGAAGATTCGAATCTGCATCGACTTCCGTAACCTGAATGAGACGTGCCCCAAAGATGAATTCCCCCTCCCCATCACAGACATCATGATCGATAACACATGCGGCTTTGAACGTATGTCATTCATGGATGGGTTCTCGGGGTACAATCAAATCAAGATATCTCCCGATGACGAAAAGCACACATCATTTCGAACACCGATTGGCACGTACTGCTACACAGTCATGCCATTCGGTCTAAAGAATGCAGGCACTACATATCAGCGAGCCATGAGTATCATTTTCAGAGAACATTTGCGCAAGACGGTGGAATGCTATGTCAACGACATCGCCGTCAAGAGCCGCCGTAAGGAAGACCATCTTCAGGACCTGAGGACAGTATTCAACCTGATGCGAGCCCACAATCTGAAGATGAACCCTACAAAATCGTTCTTGGGCGTATCCAGCAGAAAGTTCTTGGGCTTCATCATCACTGCGCAGGGTATCCATGTAGACCCCGAGAAAACAAAGGCGATCATGGAGATGGCTCCCCCGAAAAATCTTCGCGAACTTAGAGGCCTCCAAGGAAGGCTAGCTTACATCAGGAGGTTCATTTCTAACCTCTCCGGGCGCTGCCGACCATTCACACACCTCATGAAGAAAGGAGTCTCATTCGTATGGAACGAGGAATGCCAGCGTGCTTTCGACAGCATCAAGGAATACTTATCAAATCCTCCAGTTTTGGTGGCTCCGGTCCCTAGAAAACTATTCCTACTCTACGTACGAGCGATGGAGCACTCCCTTGGTGCCCTGCTGGCACAAAACAACGACGCAGGCCACGAACAGGCCATATATTACCTCAGCCGAATGATGATTGGTCCGAAACACCGATACACCGCTGTAGAGAAGGAATGCCTCGCCCTGGTGTTCGCCATTCAAAAGATGCGGCACTACGTCACAGGGCAAACCATACATGTGATCTCTCGAGTCAATCCTCTCCGAGTCCTCATGACTAAACCTGGGGCACTCAGTTCTCGCCTCGCTACATGGGCAATATTGTTGTCCCCCTATCATATGATCTTCGTCCCGCAGAAGGCTGTCAAGGGTCAAGCCCTGGCAGACTTCTTGGCAGCCCACCCAGGATCGGAGTCATCCAGAATATATGAAGAAATCCCAGATGAGGTCGCCGATTCGAATACAGCCACCCATGATAACATATGGCGGATGTTCTTCGATGGCGCTTCAAGAACCGGACCCAAGGGAAACATTGTCGTTGGGGTCGGGGTGGTATTGATTTCTTCCACCGGGCTGGTGATCAATCGCGCCTACTCCCTCACAGAACCCTGCTCCAACAATGTGGCCGAGTATAACGCTCTGGTCATTGGCCTCCAACTCGCAAGAGAACTGGGGGTAGAATACCTTGAAGCATACGGCGATTCCCAACTAATCGTCAATCAGATCCGGGGCTCGTACGAAGTCCGCCACGAAGACATGATCCCTTATTACCAAATAGCAATTGACGTCATCTCGTCATTCGAGGGGTTCTTCATCGAACATGTCCCCAGACTGCAAAACATCGAAGCTGATGCCCTAGCTGGTCTTGCCGCTTCCCTAGCAGTTTCAAACTATGATCGCCAATCAGTGGATGTGATAGGCCACGAACTGGTCTGTCCCAAGAACAATGTGCAATTCGTGGCAAGTTATTTCGCCCAGACGATCGATGATGCCCCGGACTGGAGACAACCATTCATCGACTTCGTCGTCTACGACATCCTCCCTGAGAACCCAAAGGAAGCTACTTCTATCAGACGACGTTCTCTCAGGTTCTTCTACGATACGGAGACGAAGATGCTGTATCGCCGCTCCTATGACGGATTATTACTCCGGTGCCTGTCGAACGCAGAAGCCAAAGAAGCCGTGCGAGAAGCTCATGACGGTGTCTGCGGGGCCCATCAGCCCGGCCCAAAACAACAAGATCGCCTTCGCCGAATGGGCTACTACTGGCCCACGATGGTGGCAGATACGATAGACTATGCTAGAAAATGCAAAGCTTGCCAAGTCCACGCAGACTTCATTCATCAACCATCGGAGTTTCTACATCCGACAGTGGCATCCTGGCCATTCGAAGCATGGGGAATGGATATCATTGGCCCAATCACCCCACCTTCCTCCCGAGGACATCGCTTCATACTTGCTATCACTGATTACTTCTCCAAATGGGCGGAAGCTGTCCCACTCCTAGAAGTTAAGACTGCAAACGTGATCAGCTTCCTTAAGCATCACGTAATCTACCGCTTTGGATTACCCCGAAGGATCATCCATGACAATGGTCCGCAATTTGCAAGCCACGCATTCTATCGGTTCTGCGATAAGCACCGCATTCATAATGTCGCTTCGACACCGTACAACCCGGCAGCAAACGGATTAGCAGAGACATTCAACAAAACGATCATCAAACTCCTCAAGAAGTTTGTCTCCTCCAACAAACGTGACTGGAATGAAAAGCTCGGCGAATGCTTATTGGCTTATCGCACCACAGTTCGAACAGCCACCAGGAATACACCATTCTCCCTGGTATACGGGAGTGAGGCAGTCCTCCCATTGGAGACTCAAATTCCCTCACTCCGCGTCGCCCTCACCTATCAATTGACAACGGATGATAACTACCGACGTCGACTACAAGAGTTGGAGGCCTTAGATGAAAAATGCCTCCTAGCTCAGCAAAGGATCGAGCTATACCAAGCACGCATCCCAGGAGCCTTCAACAAGAAGGTTAAAATCGGAACATTCCAAGTGGGCGATTTTGTGCTGGCAGTCCGGAGGCCAATGGTCATGACTCACAAGACCGCCGGCAAGTTCCAGCCAAAATAGGAAGGTCCATTTGTCATCGAGGCCGTATTCTCCAACGGTGCTTACCGCCTCGCCAAGCAGAACGGAGACTTGCTCATGTTGCCCGTCAACGGCAAGTTCCGGAAGAAATACTATGTTTGAACATCATTCTCCAGATTATCGAGTCATGTACCCTGTTAGTACCACTGAACTCTCATCCACCCCATCTCAAATCATCGAGTCATGTACCCTTTAGTACCACGGAACCCACAACATTTTAGATTATCGAGCCATGCACCCGCTGGTGCCGCTGAACTCTCACTCCCTCAATATTCTAAATTACCAAGTTATGTACCGGTTGGTGCCTCTGAACTTACATCCCGGTCACTCCTTCAGATAGTAAGTCATGTATGATTGTACCTCTGAACTTTCATCCTGGAAGAGATCCTCCCTCATGATCCACTACCCGCACTCCCAGTGCACAAAAAGGGTAGTCGATCCACCAATTTCCGAAACGACCATGTCCTCATTACCTCTGAGTCGTCTTCACTTCCACCAAAAACAAACCGCCCCCTCGCATAGAACTTCCACGTTCTCCTACCTCTGAGTCGTTCTATGTACCCACTCTTCATTGAGCCCACTCCTGTCATGTCCTCATTACCTCTGAATGGGAAGGCTCCGTCGAAGAAATTGTCATATTTGCCATGTCCACATTACCTCTGAGCAAGTATGCTGGCCCTTTTTCAACCTATTATCTGTACCCACAACCGGAGTACGACAAGGATGATAGGTCCACAAATGTTCTCTATTGACCACAAATGTCCTCTATTGACCACAAATGTCCTCTGTTGACCACAAATGTCCTTTGTTGACCACAAATATCCGCTATTTACTACAAATAGCTTCCATGAAGTCTCCCCTGCCATGTTCTCATTACCTCTGAGCAGGAAGATTTTACGGTAAAACCTTCACGTTTGCCATGTCCTCATAACCTCTGAGCAAATGTGATTGGTTTCCTTTCATCCCATTATCCGTATCCTGGACCAGGGTACGCCAAGGATAATAGGTCCACAAATATCCCCTGCGAAGCTTCTTAGCATAAATCTACCATCTTACCATGCCCCGGGAGCCCAGCTGCTCTACGGCATTCCTTCCCCCAACACCAAGAACACCCATGACCACTTTGCCATGGCTGCTCCAAACATCCAAACTTGTTATCCGTACCTAAAGCTAAGGTACACCTAGGGTAACAGGTCCACAAATAATCCTCCAGCAAGTCCAATTCCACAGACGCCACAAGTACAAGAAAGAGATGATGAGTTGAAACATGCTCATTTATTCAAAATTCAACGTACTACTTCACTTGGGATCCTCCCCCAAAAGACGGCATTAATTCAAAACGAATCAAGAGCATTTAATGAAGATTTGCACACGTAGTCAGGACACGTGGCAAACAGCCTATGCGGCCAGATGAGTCTATGCGGCTGAGACACCTATGCGGCATGAACGGGGCCATGCTTCTTATTCAAAGTATTTCAATTTTGCAAATTGAAAACTTTGAAGGGGGTCCTATAGAAGCATGGAAAATATCAGTGTAATGGTCCATGCGGCTCTGGAAAGAAGCCCATGCAGCTCATACAGGAGCTGTCTTATGCGATTCAAAGAAGACTCTCAGTCTCATGCGGCTCGGAAGTGTATGCGGTTCAGCAGGAATATGCGGCTCGATCGACACCACATCCCCCATTGGGATCCTTCCCTACAGCTGGCCCTTTGAATAGTGGCCTCATTTAATGCTCTGACATGATTTGACGACTGTGGCGACTCTGGCATAAAGTGTCATAATGGCTCTGCCATAATGACAGACTCTTCGGGAAAAGAAGAAGATCTCTGACCCGATCCGTCAGAAATCCTAGGTTGCCACGTGGCAACATCTCATTCGGCTTAAATAGAGAACAGCTCCATGCTGCTCACTGAGAAGTCACTCTATATGACTAGCAGAAATCAGCCATATGCGGCCCACTGAGAGCTCAGTCCCTGCAGATCAATACAACGCTAGCTCATGCGGCTCACAAAGACTATGCATATACGGCTCATTGAGAGTTCGTTCCCTGCGACTCGATGAAGCATTGTCCTATACGGCTCACGAAGAGTATTTTTCTGCGGTTCAAGTGTTGCCCATCCTATACGGCTCTGGCAGGACCCACAATCAAAACACGTGGCATCGGATCAATCAAGGATTTAACCGAATTCCAACAAGAATATTTGACATCATCGTTATAATTACTAAGATCAGGGCATATCATTTATTATCAAGCTAATGGGACACGTGACGAGCAATCAGACATTGGCATAATCAATCATGAAGATTTAAAGCAATTAGCATTAATTGCTCACAAGATACGGTGCTATCCGCATTAATGGCCTAGATTTATTGTAATCAGGATCAAGGGTTCAGATAGATTGAAGGAGCGCCGATATTCCAAACAAATGATCATTAGCAAACCCTAATGATCACACCCCACTCCTATAAATAGCCAGCATCATTCCCTTGCAAAAACACCGGCAACTAGAGAATAAAAAAAGAGAGAGAGACAGATATACAGAGAGAGTTCCCCTCTTTTCGATAACCACAGAGAGAGAGAAGCCAGGAGAGCAACACGAGGAGAGCAAGAAGAGCATTCCTTCGTCCACGCCAAGCAGATCTTCTCCGAGCCAAGACTGCATACCGATCGTCCAAGGAGTAAGGCAGGGCTGTCGTCGCCTTCCCGAGCCTCTATCGTCACCCCCCAGAATCTAAAATAAATAATTGTACTTAGACTGCTGTACCTAGGTTTTCGTCCCTAGGCTTTCTTTGTACAAACGAGTTTGTATTGTGAGTCTAAGTTCAGTCCTCCCATAAAACTGTTCTGTACTTTTACAATCAATGGCAAACAGAGAGGAGGCTGGCGAACTACATTCCGTCACACAGATGGAGGGAAAATCTGGATAGGGTGGAGAAGGAGGGGATCCCTTTGCGTCGGATGATAAGCATGGTTAATAACCAGATCCTAACTGAATTTGGCAACCGTGTGGGTGGTGATCCCAACTTGGCGAATATCAAAGCCCTGCCAACTGTCAGTTGTGATCCTGGCTATAGAGAGACTGCTATGGATATGATGGACAATGACTTAGCGGCAATGTTTTAAAAATCGGACCGATGATCGAACCGATTTTTTTTGATACAGGTCTGACCGGGGTTCAACCGGGTTCAACCGGGTCTGACCGATTTTTACAAATGTATACTTAGTTTTTTTAATTATATTATATACATGGATTAACAAAGATAAAAAGTCAGAAGAGCACCAAATTTCTTTTTCCCAGAATTTTTTATTTGTGTGAAACATCAACTTTTTTTGACATTTCGAACACCATAACTTTCTCCTTGTGTGCATTTTTTTTGATTTTCGTGCTCTCCTTTGAACAGAACACTCTACTAGCATACTGCCATAGCCAACTCATCCACCCATTTTTCTCTCTCCTTTTCCTTTTATGACCATGCACTCCTTCCTATGAGAAAAGAAATACCTCCTCTTTGATACATCCCTTCGTCTTCTCTCTTGCATTCAACAACAAGAGGAGCAGTAGCATAGCCATCTTCCGCAGTTCCCGACTACTAGTCATGTCCGTCATTCCTCCATCGACGTCCAGTTCCAGCCTACTCGCCAAGTTCATCACCCGCCCCAAGCATCCCCGTTGCCTCTAAGCAAGCGGGACACAACTTGTACACCAGCAACAGTGGCGTAGGACGCACACGAGCCTCATCTTTCTACCATTTCTCTCTTTAGAATCTGATTTCAAGTTTTTTTATGAACCGGTCGGTTCAAATGAACTCCGGTTCGTATGGTTCACCGGTTAAACCCCGGTTCTGTAAAAAACCGTCAGTTCTTACAAAAACAACGGTTCAAATTAGACCGAACCGATTTTTTTATCAAATCCAGTCAGACCCGGTTCGAACGTCGGTCCGGTCCGGTTCTGACAACATTGCTTAGTGGACCCACACTGCATGATGAAGAATGGGTCGACCCGGTGTATCTCCTGCCAATCAAATCTGAAACCTCAATTCCCTGCCCTATCTCCCACCTTGATCCCACTCGACCAAACACAACTGGCCTCTCCCTCCCTGCAGCCACCTTCGTACACAAAGATCTCCTATACCGCTACGACCGATGAATCTGGAATGTTATCCTCAGCAGACATGGACATGGGATACCTTGGTATGAACCATATTGGCGTTAGCCAATTGCTTGGACAGTGCGTCCACCTTCAGTTGAGCCCGCATCTGGTCCTCAACATAGACTTCCTGCAAGAGATCTTCAAGGGTGATCTCCAGCTTCTTCCTATGCATGTTTGCATAGAACTTGCTCCACCCAGCAGGGAGCTTTGAGACAATCCCTCCAACAACAAACTTGTCGGGGAGGGGCATCGCCTCATCTTCCAGCTTCTGTCTCAGTTTCAGGAACTCCTTCACCTGCGACAGCATAGACTTTTCGTCCTCAAAGAACCACTTGTGATATTTTTCAACCACAAAGATTTTACTGCGGTTCTTGTCTTATTCGTAGAGTTTTTCTAGAGACTCCCATATGTCTCTAGCGATAGTTTTTTTAGAATAGGATTCTGCAAGGGAATCTTCTATAGCATTCAGGATAAGCAGCCTGCAAATACTATTTTCCCTTCTCCATTTTACTTGAAGTTTAGTAGCCACGGTAATTGCGGCAGCAGACCCAACATCTGGAACAGTAGGTTCTTCCTCCAGAAGCATGTGATCTACATCTTTGAGTTGAAGGGTGAGATATACCTTCCTCTTCCAGACTTGGTAATGTTCTCCATCAAACTTTTCTAACTTACAAAAGTCAGAATTGAAGAGTAAAACATTAACATTTTCCATCGTAGCGTTAAAGCTTTGAGATTGTTAATGTCGGGACACAATTTTTCGTTAGAAAACTGAGAATTCGTAACAATTATAAAAACAATCGTTCTAACGTAGCACTTCACAGAAGGTACGTAACAGAAATTCTACTAATGCAACACTTCACAAAAGGTGCACAGATTTCTACCAACACATACGCTTCACCGAAGGTGCGCTAATAGAATTCTGATAAACGATAGCAACACTTCACAGAAGGTGCACAAATTTCTACCAACGCATACACTTCACCGAAGGTGCGCTAATAGAATTCTGATAAAAGAAGAAGGTGACAGACGAAAGATGGAAAAACTCCTGCTGGGGTGAATGATCACCGTTGCTCAAAGCTTTATTCGCCCCACACGAATAGCTTCCAGGAACCAGAAAGTTCGTCGGAGAACTTGGAACACTCTTGCTCTTCTGCCTCCTCGGATGAACACGAATACCCGTGCAAAACTCAACGCTGGTACAATACCTCTCTTCTCTCTCACTGCTTCTAAGCACTTGTAAACTTTCTGTCTACTACTTGTGTGTTAGTTCCTAACTGTGAGAGAGAAGGGGAAGACCTTATATAGGCCCCTGCAACAAATGCCCGGTTAGCACAATGTTAGGGACGTGGTAATAATCACCCCGAACATGGAGCAACCGCTCAGAACATGCAAAGACATGTTCGGCCGCAAGTAGTGCCACTCGCGTAACCAGCGTGATTTGCACTTTACGGACACAGCCATTTTACGCAACTTGCGCACACTACGCACATTACGCACTCTACGCACACTACGTACGCTACGCATACTGTGCACTCTACGCACGCTGCGCACACTTCGCGCACTGGCTGCATAACTGGGCCAGCATAACTGGGCTCGCGTAACGGGCCGCGTAACGTGGTCGCGCAACGAGCGCAACTTAAGCGCACTATGCGCCTAGCGACGATGCTAAGTGCAAAGTGCGCCAACAAAATGCCACATTACGCCTTATGAGCCCGAGCCCGAGTTCGAGTCGCTAAGCCCCTACGGGGCTTAGCTTCCATGGAAATAAATTTTCTAAGAGCAAAAAGCATGAATGCTTTCAATTGTTGATTTAGCCTTTTTTCATTAGAAAAATTACCCCACATGGCACACCCATGTGCACCTCCACATTACATGTGCATCTCTAAACTAGCAAAGCTAATATATAGAGATACAAGTCCTTTGGTCTAGCCGATGTAGGACTAAAATTCACTTTGAAAAAGACCAAAACCCAACAACCCTTGAAGAAGCGTAAAGATTCCTCTCCCCCTACATCCCTCCACCCTTCCAAACGGAGTTCTACCATCAAATCTATTATGCAATCAACATCTAAGGTCGTGGCAGCTGCCCTTCAAAAGTCGCAAGGACAATGTTAGCGTTCTCGTGGAACTGTCGAGGGGTGAGGAATGTCTCGACAGTCCAGACTCTCTGCACATTCCTCTCTGCCACACGCCCCACCATCTTCTTCCTCTCAGAAACCCTCTCCCCTAACCCCCACTCTAAAATTGCCCTCCCTCTTCTCGGATATCCTAACACTTTCTCTGTCCCGCCTGTAGGCCGCTCCGGTGGCCTGTGGTTAGGGTGGGATGACTCTATTATTGCCAAAGTCTGCTTCTCCTCCCCTAACATCATTTTAATGGCTATAGAAGGCAACCTGATCGATCAAACATTGTTCTACCAACGGAACTGGAGAATAATCGAGAATGACTCACTGCAACAGTTCAAACATTCTTTATGTAAGGGGTTTTGCCTCCAAGGATCAACCATACCCACTTGGTGCTTGTGCCAAAATAGAAGATGTCGTAGACTCGGAGCGACTTCAGACCGATATCTCTTTGTAACGTCACCTACAAGGTGATTACGAAGATCCTGACCGCGCAACTCCGGCCGCTGATGAACAAACTAATCTCTCCATACCAGAACGCGTTCGTTCCTGGCAGACACATCACTAACAACCTCATCATTGTGCATGAAATTGTGCATGTGATAAAGAACTTCCCTACAACAAGAAACTCATTTGTTTCGGAAATCGACATGTCAAAGACATATGACAGACTCTCGTGGCAATTCATCCAATCGGTCCTTCATGGAATGGGAGTCCAACGACACCCTAATGCTCTCATTATGCAATGCATCACATCATCTTCATTTTCGATCCTCATTTTTGGACTAAAATATCATCTGATATTTTAGTCCAAAAATATCACATGATAGCAATTTGGAGAACTATAAAGTTGAAGGTACTCTAAGTCCGATTAGCACATAAACTTGCAAATTATAATAATATTTGCATACGACAGAAGCAATGTTCAAAATTCTTATATTTGTTAGGCTAATTTGGATATAAAATATGAAAAACTGTTCAGCACCAGTGGTCTAGTGGTAGAATAGTACCCTGCCACGGTACAGACCCGGGTTCGATTCCCGGCTGGTGCAAATGACAGGTTTGAAATCAAACATTTGTTTGAAATTTTGCTTATTTTTCAAACTGGCACCTAATTTCTTGAGTTTTTTAAAAAAAATTTAAAGAGAAAAATCAGCCCACTTTTAATGTTAGTGAAATTCACGTGCGTTCTTTCAAGTTTCTGTAGTCGAATTGGTGACTTTACAAGCAAAATTAATTGTTCAAACTAATTGGCTCACATATCCGCAATCGTTGATGGATTTCTTGGAGTCCATTTGGCAAAGTTCAAAAACTCCACCGCTAGTACTAAACCCCATCATCATATGCATGGATCAATGGCATCGTCCTTTGTCTCTAATATTTAAGATACATTAAGTAATCAAAAATGTGCAACTCTCTATAAGGAAAAGAGAATAGAAGAAAAGAAAAAGCTAAATTATTAATGTCTACAATTGACGTAGAAGAATCACTATTCGAAAGCCCATGCATTCTCTTCTCTGATCTTGGCCTCCTCCTCTTTAGTAAAGTCGTTCTGGACATTAAAGTACTCCCTGACCTCCTCAACGGACATCTCCTTCACTTTCTCGGCCAGAGTATAACAGAGTAAGTCCATCAGCGACTTCGAGTCGAGGTAGTTAGCCGCCATGGTCACGTCGAACAGCTCGCCGCGCTCCATCTTGACGAAGTCCTTGTCCCACGCCTTCAGCACATCCACATCGTCATTGCGTCCGCTACCGTGGCGCTTCCAGTACCGGAGAACCTTGGCGAGAGTGGAGCTGTGCACGTTCGGGAGGGGAACGACCGACTCGGCACAATCGTCCTCGATAATGTTTTTCAATGTCACCGACGAGTTGATAGCCACAGACGCGTCCAATACGAACTCCTCGCCGTCGAGACTACGTAAGATCACCTGCTTTGGAACTTCGCCAGCCATGACTAAAGATCAATAAGTAATTACTAACCAAGGGAATATAAGACTGGCCCTCCTTCAGCTAGTTAGTACTTATGAGAATAAGGAAAAAAAAACTTGGTCTCCAATGGCTTATATACACATAAACCTGCTAATAAGCTATACTAGAAGGCGTAGGATTGCTCTGACTACATAAAGATCAGATTAACAAATATAATTTGAACTTTGAATCCAAATTAAATCCAGAACAACATAATTTATATCAGAATATGTACGGGACGTCCTCCTTTCCATTTATAAACCAAGATTAAATAAGCTATAGTTAATGATAAATATTCCAAATTTATTTATTCCGACGTATCTTGATTTGCCAGATTCACGGGTTTATGTAATATCCGAATCCAAATCTTATAAGTGTTTATTGGTTTGGGTTTCGGTATGTTCGATTACATCATTCATCTATATATTCAATATAAACAACTTTGGAAGTGGTTTTATCAAATTTATTCTCTCTCTCTCTCTCTCTCTCTCTCTCTCTCTATATATATATATATATATATATATATATATATATATATATAAAAAAAAATATATATATATATATATATATATATATATATATATATATATATATATATATATTCTTCCTTAGAATATTGTTCGTGATTAATTTTATGTCATTTTTATCTTTGTTTTAGTTGATAATCAGTTTCTTAGAATTTAGAACAAATTTTGGTGGACTTGAAGTTATGTTAATAACACTAAATTTGAGTTTTCGATCTTTTGAGCTTATATTTTTGTGTTTTCATAGAAATTTGAATTAAATTTTGGTGTACTTTAACTTAGTGATCGCGTTTGATCTTTTGAGCTCATTTGTAGGTGTACGCGACTTGTTATTGTTGTAATAAATTTGACTAATTATTAGGTCGGTAGAGGCTTGGCTTCAAATTTAATGCTTCTAAAAAATTAAAAAAAATTACATTTCTAGGTTAAGAGGTTCCATAATATAAGTGTGTTGATTGATCGAATGTTAATTGGTAAAATATCGATACTGAAAAAAATTGACCGAATACCAATTTAACCGAAATCGAAAAAAACCGATTCATAATTGTACCACTACTAAAATAACCCAGATTAGCGACGTCAGGAGACGTCGCTAAATACAGAAAATACGTCGCTAACAATAATTTGCGACGTATTTAGCGACGAAAAACTTACGTCGCTTATAGGCAAGTTGCAGATGATACTTTCGTCGCCGAACGTCGCTATTTGCGACGCGGCGTCCATTGTCGCTAGACGTCGCCAAATGAGCGACAGAGAGCGACGTATCAGTACGTCGCCAACATTGCGACGTAAAGCGACCACTAGCGACGCTTCAAAAGTTTATAAATGATGACGAGGCATGGCATCCACGTGGCCACGTGGGCAACGTAGCGACGTATATTAGCGAGCGACGTAACGTCGCTAGTTAGCGATGGATAGCGACGTCTATATGACGTCACAGTACGTCGCAGAACATCGCTATACGTCGCTAATGTTAAAAAAAATTTAAAAAAAATATAATTGATATTTTTGTTATGCTGTGTTTCTGTGTTTACAGTGTGTGTGAAGTACAGTGTTCGAACCATCGACAGTTTCGCTTACTGTTCTATGTTTCATCTTGGATAGAAAGAGCAACAGTTCAGGGTGCACTTCTCAGAGCTTCCTCTTCACGTCCTTCACCTTCTCGGGAACCTTTACGACGTTCGAGAAAGTGAAGGACGTGAAAATGAAGCTCTCAGAAGTGCACCCTGAACTGTTGCTATTTCTATCCAAGATAAAACATACAACAGTAATCGAAACTGTCGATGGTTTCGAACACTGTATTTCACATTCACTGTAAACACAGACACACATCATAACAAAAATACACAATATATTTTTTTAAAATTTCGACAGCACCTCCTTTGTATATCAGATCATCGCTTATAACCCAGCATAGGTATATTTGTCATCCCGTCGCAGATATCACAAAGTAAAATTTCGGCAGCACCTCCTTTTTTTAAAATTTCACTTTAAAATTTTGGCAGCACCTCCTTTGCGACAGGAATCGATTTTCTCGTATCCCATCCAGAGCGATCTCACCATCCTCTTAGACCGGTAGAAGTCTTTAGGCAACTTAGCACCCGCTGGCAAGATCTCTATAATCAACTCCAACACTCGGTTGTAGCATTCTTGCGACATGTTAAAATCTGACTTAATGCTCAACAGTCTTGTAACCACCTCCAACGGTGAATGATCCTTACAACCAGGATACAATGGAGTCCTTGCATTCTCCAACAACTCCATGAACTGTGCAGCATCGACGTTCGGTGCCTCCTCAGGTGCATCATGAACGAAACTAGGCCCCGCAGCGTCGAAAATCATGTTCACGCACCCGTCGTCGTATGCATGATTATCTGAAACACAATTAGCTCCCGCATGCATATACGGCTCAACATAAGGCTCCGGCTCTGATGCTAAAGACACAAGTTCTCCGTGTGCGGTCCACTGATAGTAATTAGGCGTGAAACCCCTCGAGTACAAATGATATGTCACTTCCACTTCTGGATAATATTTCACGTTATGACATTTCACACACGGACACTTAATTTTGGTGCCGTCCATGTACTGAGGGAACGCCTTAGCAAACTGCAAGAACTGCTCTACTCCCGCTATGTATTCATCCCGCACACCACACATATCATCAGGACGACGATTGTACATCCATGAACGATTCCGCAAGTAGTAATTCATATCCATTTGGAAATAATTCTGCAAAGATGGACACACATTATCCAACAGGCACAAATTCGTATATTATGTCTTATTATGGGACACACATTAGTAGCGGACAGTTACTAATAACAATGATATGCAATCTAGGTCAAACTAGGTTGTACTAAGTCAAACAAGGTCAAGCTAAGTCAAACAAAGGTACCATTTACCTTATCGCTATTGGTATCCCAATACTAGCTAGCACACACCATTCAAGGCTATACAAGCCTAACCTATAATTCAAGTACCAATAATGACCAGAGTCAATTCAAGCTATCTCATACACACAAGTAATATATGGGTGTCATTTGTTTAGTCTTAAAAAAACACAATCAACTAAAACTAGTACCAAGTAATGAGCAATAGTGAGTTACCAAAGCAAACTGAAACTAAAACTAGTATCTGGGTGTCATTTAAACAACTAAAACTAGTATCTTGGTGTCATTTAACAAACATGAAGACAACAAAGTCAAACAAGGTCAAGCTAAGTCAAACAAAGTCAAACAAGGTCAAACAAGGTCAAGGGTTGACCTATAGTTGACTTTGTCAACTCTTAGTCCAATGTAGGTCAGATGTTTACTCTACTTTGACTTTCAGTAAAAATAGTCAAGCTTGGGGGTGACTACTATTTCATATAATTTTAAAGTATCGGCCGATACCGATCCGATACGGCCGATACCGATATGGTTTGGCATGTTCCGATCCGATACCGACCGATACCAAATATTGACCGATACCGACATTGGGGGTCTTTGTTCCGATCAATTCAAGTACCAATAATGACCAAAGTCAACTCAAGCTATCTCATACACACAAGTAATATCTATATAGATATATACATATAATATATATATATAGGCATGTATATACTATATGCCTATATTACAAGACAAGGCAACTTTCATGCATTCATATATTTAGACACTCTAACATAGGCTATATGCCTATATCACATATGAGTTACATGATATAGTTATGTATATATGTATACAATACCATCTATCAAACATATATATATAGAGAGAGAGAAGTAGAGAGTGGGTGGTGTATGTACATGAACATGTGAATGGGGGATGAGTGTGTTGACTGTTACATGTGACAGTCACATATACGTGTATATGAGGGAGGCTAACATGCTTGTATTAGGCTATATACGTGTGTGTACCTAGGAAAGAGTGAGTGAGTGAGTGAGTGATATGAACTATAGATCAGTCCAATCTGGATAGTAAGGGGATTTACTGTGTTCAGTCAAATAGGAAAGGAAAAGAAAGGAAATCAGTTCATTTCACACAACATTACATACTCCTATAACATATTTCAGACCCATTCACCTCAAACCCAAATCGAGAACCAAAACTCTAACCAAATCACCCCAAACTTGAAACTCAGTCAGCACACATATAGATACACTACACTAGGGTTTTAAACATCTAAATTAAAGCATTAAACTAGGTTAAAATGGTTGTCAAAACTG
Organism: Iris pallida; assembly: GCA_029216955.1. NCBI lineage: Eukaryota > Viridiplantae > Streptophyta > Magnoliopsida > Asparagales > Iridaceae > Iris > Iris pallida. The sequence goes on along the minus strand of JANAVB010006993.1, from coordinate 12,451,611 downwards.
GATTTTCAAAATTAGAAAATACAATAAATTAACAAGGTATCAGTCAACATAGGGTATTTAGAAATTGATATATAAAAACATGTTAAAATAGAAAATAAATGGTTGGTAAAGGATCTAGGCTATGTGTACGTGTCCAACATAGTGTCTCGTGTCCACCACAACATGACACAGTGTGTCCGGTGTGTGTGTGTGTGTGTGTGTCCATCTGTGTGTGTGTCCGTGTGTGTGTGTCTCTGTGCGTGTGTGCGTGTGTGTCCGTGTGTGTGTGTGTGTGTGTGTGTCTGTGTGTGTGTGCGTGTGTGTCCGTGTGTGTGTGTGTGTGTCCGTGGGAGAGGAGGAGGAGGAGGAGGAGTTAGGTTAGGGTTTACCTGAGCTCGAGGAGGAGGAGCTCGACGGGGGGGTACGGGTCGCCGGAGAGGGAGGGAGTCGTCGGGGGGGAGGGAGTCGCCGGGGGGGGGGGGAAGGGGTCGCCGAAGGAATCGCCGGAGGGGGGGAAGGAGTAGTGGGAAAAATTGGAAATTTCGAGTGAGTGGGAAAAACGAAACGCTGTGCCCTAAGTAAATATTAACTAACATATATTAAAAACATGTCTAGGAAATCCAAAAAATTTGGAATTGAAGTAACATAGATTAAAAGCATTCTCAATGTAAATATCAACTAACATAGATTAAAAATATAGATTAAAAACACTCCCTTTCAACGACCCATTCTCAATGTAAATATCAACTAACATATATTAAAAACATGTCTAGGAATCAAATCTAGCATTTAAATCATAATTTAAACCATTTAAACTAGGAATAAATCTGTGTATGTGTGTGTGTGCATGTGTCTGTGTCTGTGTGTGTGTGTGTGTCAGTGTCCGTGTGTGTGTGTGTGTGTGTGTCAGTGTCCGTGTGTGTATGTGTGTGTGTGTGTGTGTCCGTGTCCGTGTCCGTGTGTGTATGTGTGTTTGTGTCTGTGTCTGTGTATGTGTGTGTGTGTGTGTGTGTGTGTCAGTGTCCGTGTATGTATGTGTGTGTGTCTGTGTGTCCGTGTCCGTGTGTGTCCGTGTGTGTGTGTGTGTCCGTGGGAGAGGAGGAGGAAAGAGAGGAGTTAGGTTAGGGTTTACCTGAGGAAGAGGAGGAGGAGCTCGAGGAGGAGAGGATCTCGAGGAGGAGGAGCTCGCCGGAGGGAGAGGGAGTCGCCGGGGGGGAGTGGGTCGCCGGAGGTGGGAGGGGGTCGCAGAGGGGGAGGGAGTCGCCGGGGGGGTTGGGGGCGGGAGAAAATGAGAATTTTGGGATTTTCGAGTGAGAGTGGGGGGAAAGAAGGCAGCGGCGTGCCCTAAGTAAAATAAATTAGCGACGTCACTTTATGACGTCGCTAAACGTCGCACTGTGGCGACATATATTTGTATTATGTCGCGAAACGTCGCTATTCAGCGACGTAAAAAACTGATGTCGCAGAACGTCGCTGGTGAGCGACGTTCTGCGACGTGCTTATATAGGTGTCGCTACTGGCGACGTATTTTCTTGCCGTCGCTAATATACGTCGCTATTTGATGATATTTTAGTAGTGTACTATATTGAAATTGATTTTTTAAATAACAATTTTAAAAAAATACCAAAAATTCGGCCAAATACCGACCTATTATACCGAAGCTCACCTCTACTAGTTTGGTGGGTGAATAAAATTGGACTCATGATGTTACATCCTAATTTTTTTAACTCATTTATGAAAAGCTGTTAGATTATAATCTCTTTATTTCCTCAACCGCCTATTCAGAAAAATCACCACAATTTTAATGTTAGTGGAATTCACGTGTCACATTCATATTATTTTTTTTTATTATGAAGAGTAATGATATTTGTACCTCCAAATTGTCCCTCAAGACCATCCCTCCTTATGTGGCAGCAGACGTGGCATGTTAAATAATATTATGTGTCATCTAACATGGCAGCTGATATGACAAATTTTAATCCAAAAAATTAATTATCCAATTTTTTCATGTTAATATTAATGTTAATGTTAATACTAATACTCATACTAATATTAATATTAATATTAATATTAATGTTATGTTAATATTAATATTATGGTTAATATTAATATTAATTTTAATTTTAATGTTAATGTTAATGTTAATTTTAATTTAATTTTAATTTTAAAATCTGTCATGTCAGCTGCCACATCAACATGTTATATCAGCTGCCACGTAAGTAGAGATGACTTGGAGAAATAATTTGGAGGAACAAATTGCATTATTCTATTCTGAATTATGTAGTCGAATTACTGAGTTTACAAGCAAAACAGTACAACCCGAGTTTAAAAAAAAAATCAAAAAATAATTGGACTTTTGGCTATGTGCTTTGGACTTTGACGGTATATAAGAAAATAAATAAATAAATAAACTTTATTAATTTTATTTATTTGAATTTTTTTATTTATATTTAAAGAAGCTGAAAGAGTGAAACTACAGATTTTATCTTCAATTTGATATGCAGTCTTCTGAGTCTTCATGTATATCTTCTTCTTTTTTGAATCTTTGTTGCAGTTTATCTTCAAATCTTCGATTTCTAAAAAAATTGATCCAACTCTACAAGATGCCGGCACTTTCAACTATTGAGTATTGGGTCCACTTTTTGCGCACAAATTCAATCTAGAAAGCAAATGCTGGCTTCTAAAATATCTTGTAACATCTGTTGCATTTAAACTTGTTTTATTTTGGTTGTCTACAGGATTCCAAAAAAAACAAGAACTTTTTTTTCTAACATCTACCATGTATCAAATCTTCGAACTACAAAGACATCGATCCAGGAAATAATTTCTTTGGCATCTTGCGAGAAATTGTGGAGTTGACGTATAATTATGGCAGAGAACCTGCAAAGATCGTGTTGTTCAAGTGTGGTTCGATCCGATTGAAAATCAAGGTTGAAAAATTGACAAGCATGGTCTTGTGGATATAAACTACAAGCGTAGATATCAAGGCTACGAACCATTTGTCCTAGCAACTCAAGCTCAGCTCGTGTACTTCACAACTTATCCGAGACAGGGAGCAACGAAGTCTGACTGGTGGGCAATATGCAAGACTAAAGTTAGAGATATTTTGATGTTGACGAAAAAGCTTATCAGAAGGACGAGCTACCTCTTGTAACCAATATTATTGATGTGGACTCCATGGAAGTTACGCATTACACGACACATAATGTAGAAGATGTAGAATTATCCGAAGAGGAAGACGAAGCTGACGAAGGCGAAGATGAAAGTGAAGATGAGGAGGAAGAGGAAGATGAGGTCGAGGAAGACAAACAAGATGATTATGCTGAAGATGATTGAGAGAGGTGTACTTTCATTTTCTTATTATGTAGAGTTGGTTATTATCTAGTCTTGGTTATTATCTGAATGTACTATCTGGACTTAGATGTTTCTTATAAAATGTATCATCATATGTTGTCTTGGTTATTATCTTGTCTTTGTTGCACTTTCATATTTCTAGTCTCTATTATTTGTTGTCTTTGTTGTATCTCATCATATGTTGTTATCAGGCATGACATGTCGTCGCGGATCGTTCTGCATTTCCCGACATGGGGCACGGGGGTACTGATACTGGCAGAGGACAGGGTACTCCTTCGGTACCTACTGGTGGTACTGCTAGAGGACGGGGTTTTCTTTGGTACCTCCTACTGGTATCGGCTTTGGATCCTCGTCGTCTAGTACTCCTGTGTATCGGACAGTAGCTCCGCCCGCCACGATGCTACGTGGCATATCTCTTGGGACGAGTAGTTCCAGGCCTGAGACTGCTTCCGAGAGTAGTTCCTCCTGCTGATACGACGATGGAGACAGATGAGCAGATGGAGGAGGCTGCACCGACGGCCGACCAGTATCAGGCAGATGATGCCTGCGCACCTTCGGAGGAGACGAGGACGGAGATCTGGGCCGACGGAACAAAGTAAGTATTTTGGTTTATCATTTTTTCTGTGTTTATCATAAATTAACTTTTCTCATGAATATAATATGTCTGTTTAGATATCGTCCCTCGTCGGTACAGAGACGCCTAGGCCAGGTCCTGAGGAAAATTATGGTGGTCCTTGGATAAACTACTCGGATGCTCCGGACGATAGGAAGGCCTACTGGTTGCGTGCTTCAAGGTTAAAATAGATTTGCATTTAACATGAATCATTTGATTTATGCATATTATATATAACTGATAAATATTTGGTTTGCGAACTCTTCTAGGATATATTTTTTTATCCATCGCACCGGGCTGAGCTGATCGAGGGAATGTTTTCTGCTGTCGCTGCTAAGCTGATCCGCAATGCTATTAATGGTCAGAAGGCTCGTGATCGTGCCGGAAAGCCGATCCAAGGTTGGATCACCCCTGATCAGTGGGATGTGATTCAACGAGCCAAGGTACAAGAAAAAGTCCGAGAAGGCCAAGGCGGCTAGGCAGCATGCCTCGAAGTGGTGCGGTGGGTCAATTTCGATGACGGAATATTTCCGTCGTCTGGTATGTATTTTTCTTTCAGAAATATTATTTTAATACAAATTCGATAAATTATTACTAAGATAATATATTTAATTACAGGTAAGGAAGGTCGGTAACGTCGACATGGTGACCGTCTTCTTGGCCACCCATCGGAAGGGCGAAGGCCTTATTGATGAGAGGGCCGAGCTTGCCTATGTAAGTATTACAATACTATTTGTCAATTATAATACTTCGTGTTATTTTAATATAACTTAGTAAATATGTATGCAAATAAATATTCATGTAGTTAGTAATAATAAGTACATTAATTAGAGATTAGAAATCATAGAGTACTATGCATACTTTCTAGGCCGAGTATCAGAGGCTTTGGAACCGGGCGACTGCTAGTGCACCTGCTGCGGGAGAGGCCGGTACTTCCTCGCAGCCCACTCAAGCTCCGTCGACGGACGAGCTGTAGATGTCCGCCGCTGGTGGCCTCCGTAAGGGTACGTACTACGATATGGGATCCTATGGCGCCCTAGTTGTGAGCCAGTCCTCTAGGGCATTCCCTGCTAGTGTGCATGGTCCACAGCTGTCCCAGGAGTCTGCCCGAGTCCACCAGATGATGGAGTCTCTCCGGGACGAGCTACTACGATGGATTCAGGACCAGTCTCAGCACCAGTCGGACGAGCTTGCGCTTAAAACACGATTGGATGCGCTCGACCGCAGCATTATGGAGCTCAGGAATGTGACTGAGCGGACAGAGCGGAGCGTCATCGTTCTTAGAGTGTCGACAGAGCGTAGCGTATTGGATCTGCAGGCATCACAGATGGCCGTGGACGAGAGGCTGAGATTGGTACAGGATTCGGTAGCCGATAGCAGTGATAGAATGTTATCTACCATGTGTTCATACCACCAGCGACTTGCAGCGTTGGAGCGTTATCGTCCTCCAGGTGCACCTTCATCGTCGTCGACTCCGCCGGCGCTACTACCTTCTTCATCGACACCGACTCCACCGACGTCACTACCTCCTTCATCAGTGTCGATTTTACAGGAGGCACTACTAAAATCTGCTAGAATTGCGACGTATATTAGCGACGACAAAAAAAGCAATCGCTGATAATTGCCTATAGCGACTCCTAGTGCTACACGTCGCTGACCGTCGCTGCGTAGCGACGTTCAGCGACGTATTTTTTACGTCGCTGACGGGCGACGTTTTACGGCAGACATACTATTTACGTCGCTGTATTATGACGTTTTGTGACGTATACTTTATACGTCGTTGGCTTATTTCATATAGGGTTCCTGGCCCGATCGAAATCACAAAATTTTCACCCAAAAATTTTCTTCCCGCTCGATCCCCCTCTCCCCTCTCCCCCCGACGAACCCTCCCCTCCGGCGACACCCTCCCCTTCTTCCCCCGGCGACCCCGTTCGCCCGCTGACCCCATCCCTCCGGCGACCAGCCTCCCTCCTCCGACGAAGGAGCCTTCCTCGCCGCTTTCCTCCTCCGACGAAGCCACCCTCCTCGCCGCCTCCATCCTCCGACGAAGTCACCCTCCTCAGGTAAACCCTAACCCTAGCCCTAGCTATCTAGAAACAGCCACGGACACGATAACCCTAACCCTAGCTGGGGTGGTCTTTCTGTTGAGGGGGGAGAGAGGGGTGGGGGTGGGTGCAGGGGGGTGGGGTGGTCTTCTGTCGAGGGGTGGAGGGAGGGGTGGGGGTACCCGGGGGTGGGGGGGTCTTGCTGTTGATGGGGGCAGGGTTAGGATAGATGCAAGGGTAGGGGAAGGAGAGGCAGGGAATGGGGGTCTTGCTGTCTAGGGGGGACAGGGGAGGGGGGGTCTTACTGTCGAGGGGGGTAGGGGGCAGGGGTAGGTGGGTGCAGGGGTAGGGGGAGGGGGCAGGGGTAGGTGGGTACGGGGGGCAGGGGAGGGGGGTCTTGCTGTCTAGGGGGGCAGGGGAGGGGGGGTTTTGCTGTCGAGGGGGGTAGGGGGGGAGGGGGGGCAGGGGTGGGTGGGTGCAGGGGTAGGGGGGAGGGGGACAGGGGTAGGTGGGTGCAGGGGTAGGGTGGAGGGGGGCAGGGGACAGGACCCAGGACACAGACACACACAATACATACATATATACCTATATATAAATACACATATCTATATATATACATGTATATATATACTCACACACTTACATACACACACAAATACATATATAAATATATGTATACAATGTATATACACACAAATACACATATATATACAATCAAAAATCCATTTGAAATTTATTTTAAGAATATGAAATGTTGACGATATATACCAAGGTTCACAATATCGGTATCGGAATCGGTATCAGACTATTCCTATTAGTATTGGTATCGGCGATATCGGTAGTATCAGCGGTATCGTATCGGAGTATCGAACTTTGGTATCGGAAAACAAATAATTATTAATAAATTATTTACATTTAAAAACATATATTTTATACATTTAGGCATAATTTTAAGTATTTCAGCGTTATTTCTTAGTAGTTTTGAAATTATATGAAATAGTAGTCACCCTTACCGATTGGTTTTGCCGAATTGACCGGAACAAAGACCCCCAATGTCGGTATCGGTCAATATTTGGTATCGGTCGGTATCGGATCGAAACATGCCAAACCGTATCGGTATCGGCCGTATCGGATCGGTATCAGCCGATACTTTAAACCATGTATATACCATGGTTTTGCCTTTTAGTTGCAGGAATATGAGAGTTATTAGATGTTAAAGTAGGATATTAATTTATTAGTTATGACAGAGAGTTTGAGATAGTAGTTCATGTGAATGTTAGGTAGTAGTGTACAGTTCATGATTAGCATTGTTTAGATATTAGTTTCAGTTAAAGGGTTAGTTTAGATTAGGATATTAGTTTATGTTAGAAGGAACTACCTGCAACTGTATCGTAGCTGCAGGAATATGAGAGTTATTAGATGTTAAAGTAGGATATTAATTTATTAGTTAGGATAGAGATTTAGTAGTTATTTTTATAAACCGTGATATGTTAAATGCCTGCAGCTGCATCGTAGCTCAGGGATATGACTGAGAGGGTGACATGGTTGTCACATTAAGGGTCTTTGAGGAGGTGACATGTTGTGAACAGATATATCCGTAGGAGAACTATATATAAGGATATATCTTTTCGCAACATGTCACCTTGTCAAAGACCCTTAATGTACCAACCATGTTACCGCGGTATTGGTATTGGGATACCAATAGCGATAAGGTAAAGGATACCAATAGCGATAAGGTAAAGGGTACCAACTTAAGGTATTGGTATTGGGATACCAATAGCGATAAGATAAAGGGTACCTTGGTAGGTAATGACTAGAAATAGGATATTTGACTAATTAGATTTGACCTTGTTTGACCAAGGTTGACTATTTTGACTGAAAGTCAAAGTAGAGTCAACATCTGACCTAGATTGGACTAAGAGTTGACAAAGTCAACTGTAGGTCAACCCTTGACATACTTTGACCTTGTTTGACTTTGCTTGACTTAGCTTGACCTTGTTTGACTTAGTACAACCTAGTTTGACCTAGATTGCATATCATTGTTATTAGTAACTGTCCACTACTAATGTGTGTCCCATAATAATACATAATATACGAATTTGTGCCTATTGGATAATGTGTGTCCATCTTTGCAGAATTATTTCCAAATGGATATGAATTACTACTTGCGAAATCGTTCATGGATGTACAATCATCGTCTTGATGATATGTGTGGTGTGCGGGATGAATATATAGCGGGAGTAGAGCAGTTCCTGCAGTTTGCTAAGGCGTTCCCTCAGTACATGGACGGCACCAAAATTAAGTATCCGTGTGTGAAATGTCATAACGTAAAATATTATCCAGAAGTGGAAGTGACATATTATTTGTACTCGAGGGGTTTCACTCCTAACTACTATCAGTGGACCTCACACGAAGAACTTGTGTCTTTAGCATCAGAGCTGGAGCCTTATGTTGAGCCGTATATGCATGCGGGACCTAATTTTGTTTCAGATAATCATGCATACGATGACGGGTGCGTGAACATGGTTTTCGACGCTGTGGAGCCTAGTTTCGTTCATGATGCACCTGAGGAGGCACCGAACGCCGATGCTGCACAGTTCATGGAGTTGCTGGAGAATGCAAGGACTCCATTGTATCCTGGTTGTGAGGATCATTCACCGTTGGAGGTGGTTACAAGACTGTTGAGCATTAAGTCAGATTTTAACTTGTCGCAAGAATGCTACAACCGAGTGTTGGCGTTGATTATAGAGATCTTGCCGGCGGGTGCTAAGTTGCCTAAAGACTTCTACCAATCCAAGAGGATGGTGAGATCGCTCTGGATGGGATACAAGAAAATTGATTCTTATCGCAATGGGTGCATGCTGTACTACAAAGACGACAAGGACGCAGATGTTTGCAGATTTTATGGTGCTGATCGCTATAAGACAACTAGTACAGGAAGGTCTACCGGTGCAAGAAGACCGACCGATTCAATGCACTACTTGCCTTTAATGCCGCGGTTGCAAAGATTATTTATGGTGAAAGAGACGGCCGAAAATATGAGTTGGCACATGCGAGAACAGATTGAAGGAGTGTTGGATCACCCATCGGATAGAGAAGCGTGGAAGCACTTTGATCGAGTGTATTCTGATTTTGCTTCAGATCTGCGTAATGTCAGGTTAGGGCTATCTTCTGACGGTTTTACTCCTTTTGGTCTTTCGGGATCCCAGTACTCGTGCTGGCCTGTGATTGTCACTCCGTATAATCTACTGCCTTGGATGTGCATGAAGACTCAGTACATGTTTCTAACCGTTATAATTCCTGGTCCGAACAATCCTAAGAGGAACATTGATGTGTACTTACAACCTTTGATAGATGAGTTGAATCAGTTATGGGAAGTAGGCGCTAACACGTACGATGTTTCCAGGAAGCAGAATTTTTAGATGAAGGCAACCCTTGTGTGGACCTCAACGACTTTCCGGCCTATGGAATGTTATCTGGATGGAGCACTCATGACCGTCTCTCATGTCCGTATTGCATGGACCATAGTAAGGCTTTTCGCTTGAAACACGGAGGAAAATTGTGCTTCTTTGATTGTCATCGGAAATTTCTGCCAAAAGATCATCCGTTCAGAAGGAACAGGAATGCATTCCGTGCCGACGTTGTAGAGAAGGGTGACCCACCGCCAAGGTGGTGCGGAGCCATGATATGGGAGGAGGTTAGAGATTTTCCAAGTGCTATCGAAGATCCTACAGCTGGGTACAAGTGCGATGGATTTGGTAGAGATCATAACTGGACAAAGAGGAGCATATTCTGGGATCTGCCATACTGGAGTACCAATCTGATCAGACATAATCTTGATGTCATGCATATTGAGAAGAATGTGTTTGATAACATAATTAATACTGTGATGGACGTAAAGGGAAAAACGAAAGACAATCCCAAGGCCAGGTTGGACTTAGAAGAAATATGCAAACGCCCTGCGTTGTATTTGATAGAGAATAATGGAAAACAGTTCCTGTCGAAGTCAATTTTTTCGCTGGACAAGGAGGATAAAGTGAGACTTTGTCGGTGGATCCAGGGCCTAAAATTTCCAGACGGATATGTGTCAAATCTGAGAAGATGTGTCGATCCGAAGAAAAACAAATTGACGGGTATGAAGAGCCACGACTGTCATGTATTCATGGAGAGGTTAATTCCGATTGCATTTTGGGAATTCTTACCGCAGGCAGTTTGGGATCCATTGACGGAGCTTAGCATATTCTTCAGGGATCTTTGTTCTAAGAAATTGCTCGTTGATCGTCTAGAAAAGCAAGAGAAGGACATTGCGGTAACACTATGCAAGCTAGAGAGGGTGTTTCCTCCTAGATTCTTCGACTCTATGGAGCATTTGCCGATTTATCTATCCTATGAGGCACGTGTTGGTGGACCCGTCGAATATCGATGGATGTACCCGTTCGAGCGATATTTGAATCACCTAAAAAGAAAGGTGAAAAATAAGGCACAGGTCGAGGGTTCTATTTGTGAAGCCTATATTCTCGAGGAGATTACAAACTTTTGTTCGATGTATTTCAAGCCTCATGTTGTAACTAGTAGAACGAGAGCTTCCAGAAACGACGACGGAGATCATGAAAGTAATGATACAATACTGAAGGTATTCAATGCTCCAGAAAAGCCATCGGATAAAATAAAGAAGAGATATCTGAACGATGATGAGCTAAGGGCTGCTCAGGTGTATGTATTACTCAACTGCGACGAGGAGGAAGTAGAGAAACTGGAGGGGTAAGTAATTAATACGTCTACATTATTTTAATAATATTGATTTTTATACTATTACATTAATTGCACGATGTTGTTTTCAGTATATTTAATGATGATGTGAGGTCAGGTAGGCCACACATAACAGAAAAAGAACTAGAACAAGAAATGAGACATTATTTTTCATCATGGTTGAGTGCATATGTAAGACTTGAGAACTCTGTAATTACCTTTCTGTATATGCACTTGATTGAGAATGAGCTTAATTGCTTCTTTCGTGGTATTTAGGTCGATCGTCCATACGCAAGACTTGAGAATGAGTCTATTAGAACGCTAGCTAAGGGACCAATTTATGCTGCAAAAATATGGCCAAGCTACTGTGTTAATGGGTTTAGGTTCAAGTCAACAACTTACCCGATCAGAGACAACTTTGTGGATCTCGACTCCACCAAAAACAGCTGTTTGTGTATCAGATCTTCGAACTACAAAGATGTTGATGTGGGCAACGATTTCTATGGCGTGCTACGGGATATCGTGGAGCTGACATATAGTTATGGAATAGAGCCTGCTGAGATTGTGTTATTCAGATGTGATTGGTTCGATCCGATTGAAGGTCAAGGTTGGAAAGTAGACAAGCACGGTCTTGTTGATATAAACTATCGGCGTCGATATCAAGCCTATGAACCATTTGTCTTATTTTTAAATTTTAATAATCATTTGTGTATATTATACAAATTTTCTATTTTATTTCTTGTAGAGGACCTATTTCTATCCACCACACCGGGGGACGAAGATCGAGGGCCAATTTTCTGTCGTCGCAGCCAAGCTCATCCGTGATGCGATCCACGACCAGAAGTCTCGTGATCGCTCCGGACAGCCGATCCATGGTTGGATCACGCCATAGTAGTGGGCTGCGATGAAGGCTAGATTCATCGAGTCCAAGTACCAGGAGCGGTCTGATAAGGCCAAGGTGGCACGGTCGAGCGCCGGTAAGTGGTATGGTGGCTCTATTCCGATGACGGAGCATTTTCGTCGTCTGGTACGTTTCCTATGACGGACATTAATTTATATATAGTTCGATAGAATGTTTAATACTAATAATAGATAATATATTTTAACAGGTAAAAAAGGGTGAGGACCCGAACATGGTGACCGTCTTCCTGGTCACCCATCGGAGGGCTGGGGAGTTCATTGACGAGAGGGCGACGCAGGCATATGTACGTTCTATTCTTTATATTAATTTACTATAATTTAGAAAATAGGAAAATAGATATCAATATAGACTTTAGCAAACACTTACACGTTAGCAAACATGTTCTAGGACGAGTTTGTTCGGCTACAGGAGGAGGCGGCTGCTGCTGCTAGTGTGCCAGCAGAGGAAGGGGCTGGTACTTCCTTCCAGCCGTCTACATCTCCATCGCCGGACGACCTCTGGATGACCGCCGTTGGCGGTCTTCAGAAGGATACATACTACAGTACGGGATCCTACGACGCGTATTTAGCTTCGGAGTCATCCCGGGCCCCCTCTGTCAGTGCGCAGTCTCCGGCTTCGCAAGCGTCGTCATGAGCTCAAGATATTCGTCGTTAGATCTAGGAGCTGCGTCGCGGGTTACAGCAGCAGATTTCTGATGCGGTCGAGCGACGATCCGACCCTCCGATCGTCACCGGACGATTTGATGCGGTCAAGCGCAGTATACAGGAGCTGATGAGTCTGCAGCAGGCTACAGCTGCCAGCTTGCACACGCTCACCGAGTCTACGCAGCGCACAGAGCGTAGACAGGCCGAGCTGGAGGGATCGCAGAGGAGCATGTCTGCCTCACTCACTCAGGCATCGGCTTCGCTTGAGGCGAGTACTGAGAGGGTGGTGAGTACCCTTGCTGTTTATGGTGAGCGACTGCGAGAGCTGGAGGTGCTGCCCAAATTTTAAAAAAATATAATGTGTATTTTTGTGATAATTTGTGTCTGTGTTTACAGTGAATGTGAAATGCAGTGTTCGGAACCATCGACAGTTTCGATTACTGTTGTATATTTTATCTTGGATAGAAAGAGCAACAGTTCAGGGTGTACTTCTGAGAGCTTCATTTTCACGTCATTCACTTTCTCGGAACGTCGTAAAGGATCCTGAGAAGGTGAAAGACGTGAAGAGGAAGCTCTGAGAAGTGTACCCTGAAATGTTGCTCTTTCTATCCAAGATAAAACATAGAACAGTAAGCGAAACTGTCGATGGTTCGAATACTGCACTTCACACACACTGTAAACACAGACACACAGCATAACAAAAATACCAATTATTTTTTTAAATTTTTTATAACATCTGCGACGTATATTGACGTTCTGCGACGTTTTGCGACATCCAGTACACGTCGCTATACGTCGCCAAATAGTGACATAACGTCGCTATCCGTCGCTATACTGCTGACGTGTATATGACCACCTGAGAGCCGACGTCGCAAAAGTTGTCGCTAGGCGTCGCTAACATGCTGACGTGGCTGCCATGCCATGTCATCATATGTAAAGTTGACGGCATCGCTAAGTGGTCGCCCTACGTCGCTATACTAGTGACGTATGATGACGTCGCTATCTGTCGCTCATATTAGCGACGTCTAGCGACACTAAATGTGACGTCGCAAATAGCGACGAATTGCGACAAAATTGTAATTTGCGACAAGCCTATAAGCGACATCCATTTTTCGTCGCTAAATACGTCGCTAATAGAAATTAACGACGGATTTTCCTTTTTTAGCGACGTACTCTGACGTCGCTAAAAGGGATTATTTTAGTAGTGAGGACTATGAGCTTTTTTTAGCCCTTCATCGCGGCGCGTCCCCTCCTGCTCCAGATCCCAAGTAGTCCTAGTTAGGACTGTTTGTATTGAGTGTTTGAGTACTTGTTTGTGTTTACTATTTGTTTGTGACACTTATTTATTTGTGACACTTGTTTGTTGGTTGCATACATACATTGGTTATTGGTTGTGTAGACCCATGACAATTTAGATATTGGTTTATATATGTTGTGTGGACTTTGGTTATTTTATGTTGTTATTCGTTTTATTTGGATGTTAATTTACCGGTGTTGAGTGTTCCACCGAAGAGGTCGGCGAACCCAGGGATAAATGTGCTTGTGTATTGTGTTTTAGTGTTATTTATTAAACTACAGGAAGAAAATGATTATGTGGAGAAAACTGCATACTGTAATTTATTTTTTATTTTTTTTCAAATTTAGCGACGTCTACCGACGTATAGCGACGACACAATGCGTCGGTAGACGTCGCGACCCCAGTCGGTAGACGAAACGACAGTAAACATCGGTATATTACTAACGTAATTGTGCGTCGGTATACGTCGGTGTTGGCGACGATCAGCGACGTCTTTCCAAACAACGACTAAGGTTTCCGCGACAAGAGAAAGACGTCGCTAAAATGTTTTAGCGACATCTTTAGGTGTCGCTAAAATGACTTATTCTGGTAATGACTTACCTTGGAGGAGTCGTACCCACAGCTGGTTCTAATTTGTAATGAATCGCCAAACAAGTCGGACAACAAGACTGTTATTCGCCAATTTAGAGTTCCTGAACCCTAAGCCTCCTTCATGTTTAGGGTTAGTGAAACATCTGTTCGCCTAAAAGTATGATCTAAGCTAGTACACAGTTTTATGTTTGTGAAGGAACACTCTGTGGGTTGTATGTACAAACTCAAACAACATTTTTGTACTCTAAAGAAAAATATTATGTTTATGTATTTCAAAAAAGAGCGTTGGGTAAATGATCATGCCTTGATTGCCATCCACGATTATTGCCCTTGAAAAAAAAAAAACTAGCGAAAGGATTTTTTTTTTCTTCTTTTTTTCGTCCTTGGTCATTTTTTGTCTTTTTGTCGTTTTTTATCGTTTTTGTCTTTTTTTTCCGTTTTTTATCGTTTTTTTGTCGTTTGTGACCTTTTTTATTTTTACTCTTTTCAATTTTGTCATTTTTGGTTCTTCCTCCTTTTTTTTATAATTTTGGATCGGTTTTTGTTCTTTTTTGTCGTTTTTGGTAGGTTTTTTGTTGCTTTTGATTTCTTCTTGTTTTTGATCTTTTTTTTTCTTCTTTTGGTCTTTTCCATTTGTTCTTTTTGTCATTTCGGTCGTTTTTTAGCCCCTTTTTTCATTTTTGATCGATTTTCGTTTTTGGTCTTTTTTTCATTTTTGCTTTTTTTTGGTCATTTTGCCTTTTTGTCGGTTTTTGATTTGACCTTTTTTTTCATTTTTGATGGGTTTTTTTTTTCCTTTTTTCCTTTTATCTTTTTGTCATTTTTAATGTTTTTGGTCATTTTCCATTTTGATCGTTTTTTTCCTTTTTAAATTTTTTTTTTCCATTTTGTTCATTTGCCATTTTTTTGTTCTCTTTTATTTTGATCATTTTTTTTTTGTTTTTGATCATTTTTAATCTTTTTTAGGAGAAGGACAAAACATTTTATCGCTTTATTTATTTATTTTATTATTTTATTATTTTATTATTTCTTGTTTTTTATTTTTTATTTTTTATTTCTTTATTTTTGATTTATTTAATTGAGTTATTTTTTTCTTTTTTTTTTGTTTTCAATCCTTTTGTTGTTTTTATTGTTTTGGGCAATATTCCTTTTTTGATCTTTTTTTTCCTTTTTTTTGTCTTTGTTCCATTTTGTTCGTTGTCATTTGGTCTTTTTTTTTGGTCTTTTTTGTTTTTGTTTTTGGTCATTTATAATGTTTTTTTAGGAGAAGGACAAAACAATTTTTTCCCTTTATTATTTACTTATTTATTTATTTTACTTTTCCTTTTTTTATTTAATTGATTTATTTCATAACTTTACATTGTATTTTTAAAAAAAAATATTATATTATCAATTCAATTACATTACATTATATGGTAAACCAAACTTATGAATCCATTGAAATTAGTATATGGTTGATTACACGGTAAACCAAACATATGAATCCGTTGACATTAGTATATGGTTGATTACACGTTTAAACCAACCAAACGGATCCTAAGTGTGGGTGCAATTTGGAGAACTATAAAGTTGAAGGTACTCAAGTACAATTAGCCCACTGTTTCAAAAATTTTATATTTATTCATAGATGAAAAGGGATCTAAAATAAATTACCGTTGGGCACCAGTGGTCTAGTGGTAGAATAGTACCCTGCCACGGTACAGACCCGGGTTCGATTCCCGGCTGGTGCACTCTTAATTTTTGTAATTTAAGGAATAAAAACTCCAATTATTCATATAAAATATACATAATATTTTATATTTCTTTTAATATAATGATAAAAATGACAGACTTGAAGTCAAACATTTGTTTGAGATTTTGCTTATTTTTCGGACTGGCACCTAATCTCTTGATTTTTTTGTTCAATTGTTTAAAAAGAAAAATTAGCAAAATTTCAATATTAGTGTAATTCAAGTGTCATATTCATATTATTGTACTTATTCTAAGTTCTTGTTCGAGTTTTTGTAGTCGAATTGGTGACTTAACAAGCAAAATTAATTGTTAAAATCCTCTCTCTTAGGATAATCAGCTCACTTTTCGATTACTAGTTACCATTTAGAGCCCTGACACTGTGGTCTAAACATGTTACCATCATCTACAATCTTTGATGGATCTCTTAGAGTCTATTTAGCGAAGTTAAAAAAAATCCCATCATCACATGCATGGATCAATGGCATCGTCCTTTGTCTCTAATATTTAAGATCACAATAAGTTCGTTCCATTCTGAATCCTTACCATCATAGAATTTATAATTTATACACCAGATAAAATCATACCAACACAAAATCTTAGTACCAGCTAGTAACAAAATTTATAACTTCTGATCATCACATCTGTATCAAAAGTTAACTTCCATATATTGAATAAGAAGAAGATTAATTCTATGCACCTCCTATAAGTTAAGCTTCATGACTTAGAGTAAATAAGATTAATGAAGAAGGAAAAAAAAAAGGTTCAAGATACAGTAATTAAGTAATCAAAAAATTTGCAACTCTCTATAAGGAAAAGAGAAGAAAAGGAAAAAAAAAAAAAACTAAATTATTAATGTCAATGATCGACACGTGAAGAATCACTATTCGAAAGCCCAGGCATTTTCTTCTCTGATCTTGGCCTCCTCCTCTTTAGTAAAATCGTTCTCGATATTAAAATAGTCTCTGACCTCCTCAACGGACATCACCTTCACTTTCTCAGCCAGAGAATCACAGAGTAAGTCCATCAGCGACTTTGAGTCAAGGTAGTTGGCGGCCATGGTCACGTTAAAAAGCTCGTCGTGCTCCATCTTAACGAAGTCCCTGTCCCACGCCTTCAGTGCATCCACATCGGCGTTGTCTTCGCTACTTGCAGAATTGTGGCGCTTCCAGTACTCGATAACCTTGGCGAGAGTGGAACTGTGCACGTTCGGGAGGGGAATGACCGACTCGGCACAATCGTCCTCGATAATGTTTTTCATCGTCACCGACGAGTTGATAGCCACAGACGCGTCCAACACGAACTCCTTGCCGTCGAGACTACGTAAGATCACCTGCTTTGGAACTTCGCCAGCCATGGCTCAAGATCAACAAGTAATTACTAACCAAGGGAATATAAGACCAGCCAGTTAGTACTTATGAGAATAAGGGTATCCATGGCTTATATACACATAAACCTGCTTTACTAGAAGGCGTAGGATTGCTCCGACTACATGAAGACCAGATTAACAAATACAGTTTGAACTTTGAATCCAAATTAAATCCAGAACAACATAATTTATATCAGAATATGTACGGGACGACCTCCTTTCCTTTTATAAACCAAGATTAAATAAGCTATAGTTAATGATAAATATTCCAAATTTATTTATTCGGACGTATCTTGATTTGCCAGATTCACGGGTTTATGTAATATCCGAATCCAAATCTTATAAGTGTTTATGGTTTGGGTTTGGGTATGTTCGATTACATCATTCATCTATATATTCAATATAAACAACTTTGGAAGTGGTTTTATCAAATTTATTCTATATATATATATATATATATATATATATATATATATATAATATATATATATATATATATTGTTCGTGATTAATTTTATGTCATTTTTATCTTTGTTTTAGTTCATAATCAGTTTCTTAGAACTTAGAACAAATTTTGGTGGGCTTGAATATATATATATATTGTTCGTGATTAATTTTATGTCATTTTTATCTTTGTTTTAGTTCATAATCAGTTTCTTAGAACTTAGAACAAATTTTGGTGGGCTTGAAGTTATGTTAAGAACACTAAATTTGAGTTTTCGATCTTTTGAGCTTATGTTTTTGTATTTTCATAGAAATTTGAATTGAATTTTGGTGTACTTTAGCTTAGTGATCGTGTTTGATCTTTTGAGCTCATTTGTATGTGTACGCGACTTGTTAGTTGTTACGTATTGTTGTAATAAATTTGACTAATTGTTAGGTCGGTAGAGGCTTGGCTTTAAATTTAATGATTCTAAAAATAAAAAAAAATTATATTTCTAGGTTAAGAGGTTCCATAATACAAGTGTGTTGATTGATCGAATGTTAATTAGTAAAATATTGATACTAAACAAAAATTGACCGAATAGCGATTTAACCGAAACCGAAAAAAACCGATTCATAATTGTACGATATTGAAATTGATTTTTTAAATAACAATTTTAAAAAAATACCGAAAATTCGGCCAAATACCGACCTATTATACCGAAGCTCACCCCTACTAGTTTTGGTGGGTGAATGAAAATGGACTCATGATGTTACATCCTAATTTTTTGAACTCATCTATGAAAATCTGTTAGATTACAATCTCTTTATTTCCTCAACCGCCTGTTCAGAAAAATCAGCACAATTTTAATGTTAGTGGAATTCACGTGTCACATTCATATTAAATTTTTTATTATGAAGAGTAATGATATTTGTACCTCCAAATTGTCCTTCCAAACCATCCCTCCTTATGTGGCAGCAGACGTGACATGTTAAATAATATTACGTGTCATCTTACATGGCAGCTGACATGACAAATTTTAACCCAAAAAATTAATTATCCAATTTTTTCATGTTAATATTTGTTAATATTTGTTAATATTAATACTAATACTCATACTAATATTAATATTAATATTAATATTAATATTAATGTTATGTTAATATTAATATTATGGTTAATGTTAATATTAGTTTTAATTTTAATTTTAATTTTAATTTTAATTTTAATTTTAAAATCTGTCGTGTCAGCTGCCACATCAACATGTCACATCAGCTGCCACGTAAAGAGAGATGACTTAAAAAAATAATTTGGAGGAACAAATTGCATTATTCTATTCTGAATTATGTAGTCGAATTAGTGAGTTTACAAGCAAAACAGTACAACCCGAGGTTTTAAAAAAAATCAAAAAATGATTGGACTTTTGGCTATGTGCTTTGGGCTTTGACGGTATATAAGAAAATAAATAAATAAACTTTATTAATTTGATTTATTTGAACTTTTTAATTTATATCTAGAGAAGCTGAAAGAGTAAAACTACAAATTTTATCTTCAATTTGATATGCAGCCTTCTGAGTCTTCATGTATCTCTCTTTTTTGAATCTTTGCTGCGGTTTATCTTCAAATCTTCGATTTCCAAAAAAATTGATCCAACTCTACAAGATGCCGACACTTTCAACTATTAAGTATTGAGTCCACTTTTGCGCACAAATTCAATCTAGAAAGCAAATGCCGACTTCCAAAATATCTCGTAACATCTATTACATTTAAACTTGTTTTATTTTGGTTGTCTACAGGATTTCAAAAAGAAAAACAAGAACTTTTTTTGTAACATCTACTTCTTTTCTTGATTAGCATTTTTGAACTTTGTCTAGAACAATATTCTGATGCTATCGTGAATACCGAACCATCATAAGAAAATTGCCAAAGTAGAAAGTATAGGATAAATCTTTTTCGTATATTTTTCATCATCTAAAATTGAAAATATGATCCAAGATCAGTCTTATATTCATTTTAGTTGTTTAAATACAAGAAAAATTCTTGAATAATTGGCAAGAAAGATTATTTTTCTTTCTTTCTTTCTAGTATACTACTGGCATGGGATAACATGGAAATTAAACTAGAACTACTACTAGCTTGAACAATTTGATCGGGTCATTTCAAATAACATTTTCTTTATATATACTAATTAAAGCATCTAAAGATTCTTTAGTTTCTATTTCTTATCTTAATATTCATATTGTCTTAAACTCTGGATAAAATATATGCAATATTGTAAAATAATTCTAAAAATTCAAATATTGAAGTAACAAGTAACAAATCATTATCAATTAATTGCTAAGTACTACTTGCATTAATTTAGTGTATATAACATCTTTATATTTAAGACATGATTTTAACACCAAATATGTAGAATTTTATCTACGTGATACATCCTTAACAAATCTACTATATCTTAAATTATATTGTGCACATAATATTTTAAACTCTTGTTGACTACTTGGTGAAGTGTTTAAACTAATTAGATATGTTCTAACATTTTCTAAATTCACTTTAAAAAATTGAAGGCATTTTTGTATAATTAAATTAACAATATGGCAAAAACATCTTACAAGATAAATTGACCCTTCTAATATAGGCACAAATTATGATTTCAAAATATTGATAAAAACTTATTACTACTAGCATTATTGAAAGAAACTGAAAAACATATTCACGTAAAACTTGTAACATTGTTCATCAGATTCAAACTCAAGTGTGCAGAAATTTCAACTATCCTAGACAAAGAATTCATTTCTATAAACTCATTTCGCATATAAAAAATATGTTGTGACATAAACAAAAGGATAATTTTGTTTACATCTCCATATATCCAAAGTTAAAGAAAATTTACTAATATTTTCAAAAAAAAATTTCAAAGTTCTTTTTCTCAAATATTTTAGAAACTTCTGCTCTAGTACTAGATCTATCAATTTAGTAAAACAAGGATAGTTCACTCTCACTAAATGTGAAATATTTTTCATTATAAATAATATATTTTAAGTTAAGTTGGTTTTGTTACAAGCAACCGAATAAGTAAATAAATGAAGATCCTTGAGGACGGTGCTTAATTGTGTTTGTCTAGCATCAATTGTGTCATTACCATAACAATAATTATTTTCTTCTAAACTCATGTGCTGTCATTTTTTTTTTCATTTAATAATTTTTTGACATCTCTTGCATTGTGTACCTCTAGGTATTGAATTTCTTTTTTTACTGGGATCTAAGACTTAATTTACAATACTCCCATAAAATCGATCTTGTTCTAGTATTAATACTTCTGTTTTGGGAGGAGACATTTATGTTAGTGGATTTTCATTTTCTACATGATAAGAATAATAATTATTACACTACCAAAATACAGTAAATTAGCGACGGCACATTAGCGATAGAAAAGTTTCGTCGGCGTTAGCGACGGATTTGCGGCAAATAACCGACGGCGTACCGACGACAAGCCGATACAAATTTTATTTTATTTTAAGGGGGAGAAAAGGTCGCTCATCCGTCGTTAGGGCGTCGGAGATATAGGGATAATTAGCCGTCGCCATGCAGTCGATTATTTTTTTTGGGAATTATTGAAAGAAATGGCGGGACATTTCTTCGACGACGTAGCGACGGATGTTCCATCGACAAGTATCAAAAAGAGCGACGGCCTAGCGACGGCTTTTATCCGTCGCTAAATAAAGGGCCCAGACTTAAATTGAAACGAAGGAAGGAACTTTTTATTTCCCCCAAATTTCATTGTCTCTCCTCTCTCTCTCTCTCCCGCGGCGGTCGGCGACCTCACTCTCCTCTCTCTCTCTCCCGCGGCGGTGATCGACGACCTCTCCTCTCTCTCTCTCCCAAATGTAGTCTCTCTCTCTCTCTCTCTCGGTGGTCGTAGGTGACGTGGGCTACCGGGGGTGTCGTGGGGTGCGGGGGCGGCAGAGACTGCGGGGGTGGCGCACGTGGGGCAGCGCGGGGCTGCGGTGAGCACGCGCGGGGCTGCAGTGGGCGCGCGCGGGGCTGCGGCGGGCGGCGGGGGGCAACGCACTCCGGGGCAGCAGGGGGCGGCGGCGGTGGCGCGCGCGGGACAGCGCGGGGCTGGGGGGGCGGCGGGGGGTGGGAGGTACGGCGGGGAGTGGGAGGGGTGCTGGCGCGCGCGGGGCGGCGGGGGGCAACGCGCTCCGGGGTAGCGGGGGGCGGCAGGGATGGCGCGCGTGGGGCAGCGCAGGGTACAAATACAATGAGTAGTATCGGCGATATGACAAACCCTAGTTTAAGAAATAGGATATCGGCGATATCGGTAATATCGACAGTTTCGGATCGGAGTATCTGATTTTTTGGTATTGGGAAACAAATAATGGTGAGGATAAAACCAATATCCTAAGCTACCAACATTAGAATCCTAAGATACAAACATACCACTCTAATATCTAACTTCTAACCATCTATCTAACTATCAATATAAATTCTAACATCTATCTATACACTAATTCTAACATCTACTAGCTAACTCACATCTCTAACTAACCAACATATTCTAATATACTACTTGGTATCTCAAGTTACCAAGTATCTTAACTCTAATATATGAATATCTAACTTAATATCTAAAACTAAGATACTATACATATCCAATATATATCTATCTAAACTCTAAACTATCATATCAAATCTCACACTCTAATACACTACCATCTAACATATAAGCTATCAAACTTATATCTACTAACCTCATTCTAGACACTAACTTATTACTAACCATCTAACCGACTATCTTATACTTCTAGTATCCTTATTCCAATATACTAACTAGTAGTAGGATGCCAACATATATTTTCTAAATATCTCTAACATATGTCATATCTAACTAACAAAGACATCCAATGTCGGCATCGGTCAATATTTGGTATCGATCGGTATCGGATCGGAACATGCCAAACCGTATCGGTATCGGCCGTATCGGATCGGTATCGGCCGATACTTTAAAGAAAATGCAATATGACAAACCCTAGTTTAAGAAATAGGATGAGAAAGTCTATTGCTTTATATATATATATATATATATATATATATATATATATATATATATATATATATATATATATATATCAAGGTTCAAAGTATCGGTATCAGAATCAGTATAGGACTTTTCCTATGAGTATTGGTATCGGTGATATCGGTAGTATCGGACTATCGGACTATCGGTATCGGTATCGAACTATCGGTATCGGTATCGAACTATCGGACTATCGGTATCTGTATCGAACTATCAGTATCGCACTATCGGTATCGGTATCGCACTATCGGTATCGGACTATCGGTATCGGTATTGCACTATCGGTATCGGTATCGAACTATCGGTATCGGTATCGAACTATCGGTATCGGTATCCGTATGTACTTAGTATCGATCGTAGCAGATTAGTATATGTATATCGGTTTGGTATAGGTCGTATCGAATGGTATTGACCTTATCGAATTGGTATCGTCCTATCCAATATGTATCGGCCGTATAGCTAGGATTCGTACCGGATCGATAAGGCCAGTACGAATCCTAGCTATACGGCCGATACATATCGGATATGACGATACCAATTTGCTAAGGTCAATACCAATTTGATACGGCCTATACCAAACCTATAGACCGATACTAGTCTGATGCGGTCGATACTAAGTACATCCGGCCTATATACTAGCGGATCCACCAGTTACTTGATTATATACTAATTCTGTTTAGTTTGTCTTACGATACAAATTTTCACATCCAATCTGTGATGGATCGTTATTTCGTTGATCGTACATGGATGTACAAACGACAACACGAGAGAAGAATATGTGTGAATGACGATTTTCAGGCAGGCGTGGAAGTGTTTCTTAGGTATGCCATGAGCAAAGCTCAGTATATGGACGGTAACAAAATCAAGTGTCCATGTCGTAATTGTCGCAATAGACGTTACGAAGAAGTAGTGAGTGAAAGAGATCATTTGACCCGTAAGGGTTTCGTACGTGATTACGGCCTGTGGTCATCGCAAGGTGAACAATATACGGAAAGACAGGTTGCGAATGCTGCTACTTATGCTTTTGATGATAATGCTGCAACGGATTTTGTCGTTGAAGACGACGAATGCTCTGTTGATTATGGAGATCTGCAGAACCTTACACGAGATATGGTGTACGATGCGGCAGGGCCTAATTTTGATCCGGAAGATCCTAATCCCGAGGCGAAGGAGTTCTATGATATGTTTCAGCTGAAACATCTTTATATCCTGGTTGTGAGCCACATTCCGTACTGTCAGTGACGATGCGGTTGTTGAACATAAAGTCCGATTTTAACTTGCCATAAACTTGCTATGATCGGATTATACAACTAATCAAGGAGGTGTTATCGAAGGAATCAAAAGAGCTTCCAAAAAACTTATACAAATCGAAAATGATGGTCCGACAACTGGGACTGGGGTACGATAAGATAGATTGTTGTCGCAACGGCTGCATGTTGTACTACAAGGAGAACGAGGATATAGAAAGTTACAGTTTTTGTAATGCGGATCGTTACAAGCTAGTCAGGGGAAAAAGAAAGTCAACTAGAAAACGACGTCCTTACAAGTATATGCATTACTTGTCGATCACGAAGCGCTTGCAGAGGATGTATATGTCTCAGAATACAGCAGAACACATGACGTGGCACAACGAAGAACGCACAAAGGACGATGGAGAATTGTCACATCCTTCGGATGGAGAGGCATGGAAATATTTCGATTTGCGTCATCCAGATTTTGCTGCAGAGCCTAAAAATGTACGTTTGGGGCTATGTTCTGATGGCTTCGCCCCTTTCGGGCAGTCGGGATCTCAATACTCCTGCTGGTCGGTCATTCTGACCCCTTACAATCTGCCACCATGGATGTGTATGAAGACTCCTTATATGTTCTTGACAGCTATCATACCGGTCCCAAAAATTTGACGAAAAATATCGATATATATTTACAGCCGTTGGTGGATGAGCTGAAACAGCTGTGGGAGATCGGCGTCGCGACCTATGATATTTCCAGGAAATAGAACTTTCAGATGAGAGCTTCACTGATGTGGACAATCAATAATTTTCCCGTATACGGTATGCTGTCGGGATGGAGTACACACGGCACCATGTGTTATCCGATATGCATAGGAAATAGTAAGGCATTCCGCCTTAAGTATGGAGGAAAAACTTCTTTCTTCGATTGTCATCGTCAATTTCTGCCCGCAAGTCATCCTTGGAGAAAGAACAAGGACGCGTTCAGAGCTAGAAAACAAGAATTTTCTCATCCGCCTGCCAGATTGTCGGGATACGATATTTGGGAAGATGTAAAGGACTTGCCCACTGTAATGGAAGATCCATCGAACAATCGTGTCGATGGGTTCGTATAAAGCCATAACTGGACCAAACGGAGTATCTTCTAGGGCTTGTCTTATTGGAAAGATAATCTTATAAGGCATAATCTGGATGTTATGCATATCGAAAAGAATGTGTTCTATAATGTCTTCAATACCGTCATGGATATTAAAGGAAAGACGAAGGACAATCCAAAAGTAAGACAGGACATTGCCGAGATATGCAAGCGTCCTTATCTGAACTTGATACAAAGGGGAGCTGCTGGACAATTAAGTAAGCCGATAGCACAATACACATTGAGCAAGGAAGATAGATTAATAATCTGCAAGTGGGTATCTACTTTAAGATTTCCCGACGGCTATGTGTCGAATTTGTCTAGATGCGTTGATCTCAATAAACACAAGCTAACGGAAATGAAGAGTCATGACTGTCACGTGTTTATGGAAAGATTACTGTCCATTGCTTTGAAAGAGTTGTTGCCTTTTGCTTTATGGGTTCCGTTGGCCGAACTATCTATATTCTTTAGGGATATTTGTTCAACTAAGTTGACTGTGCAACACATGGTTGAACTTGAGGAGAAGATTATCTTAACAATTTGTAAGTTGGAGAAAATATTTCCTCCTGGCTTCTTCGACAGCATGGAGCATCTACCGATTCATCTAGCATACGAAGCCCGTGTCGGTGTATCTGTTCATTATCGATGGATGTACCCATTTGAAAGGTACATATGATATACATATTATGATGTTCAAATGTGAGTGCATAAGAGGCACCATCTATGACGACGAGCCTAACTTTGTTCAACTTCAGGTTTAAGTCAACTCAGAATGCTATAAATGTCGAATTTATCAATGACGATATTGGTACCAAGGATTCCGGTGTTTGCATAAGAGGCACCATCTATGACGACGAGCCGGACTTTGACTATTATGGAGTGCTTCGGGATATTATAGGTTTACAATATACTCGCCCATATAATATACATATTGTGATGTTCAAATGTGAGTGGTTCGATACGACACTAAATATCGGTTGGAGAATCGATAAACAATTTGGATTTGTCGATATAAATCATCGCAGGAGGTATAGAGGGTCTGATACA
Source organism: Iris pallida (assembly GCA_029216955.1). Taxonomy (NCBI): domain Eukaryota; kingdom Viridiplantae; phylum Streptophyta; class Magnoliopsida; order Asparagales; family Iridaceae; genus Iris; species Iris pallida. Next base: position 12,425,405 of record JANAVB010006993.1, on the reverse strand, counting down.
TTTGTGATAGCAAATCAGGCTATTCAAGTCTACTATACAAGCTACCCAAGGCATCGTAGAGATCGATTTGACTGGTAGGCAGTATACAAGATTAAATCTAGAAATGCATTCAATGTTGAAGACCCAGCATACCAAGAGGACCAGATCGAAAAGTCCCAATACTTGGGACAACACTCGGATACAATGGATGTTGAAGATATTGTTAAGAAAAATAGAGGGAAGAAAGAGGTTGATACACAAGACTTAGCTGTCAACCAGGGGAGAAAGAGGCGTCTTGTCCCAAATATTAAGGCAGAAGAAGAGGAAGACGAAGAAGAAGAAGAAGAAGAAGACAAATTTGATGGGGATGAGGATACAAATGAAATCGACGATGAAGATAAGGATGAGGATGAGGATGAGGATGAGGATGAGGAGGAGGATGATGATGAAGACGAGGCCGAGGATGAGAACGAAGACGATGATTAGGTTAAATATTGTTGTATATTAAAAATACTTCCAATTACGTGAATTAAGTTTGACCTCATAAAAGCAATTACGTGAATTCATGTTTTTTTCATTCGATTATTTACTTATTGCAGATGGCACTCCTAGCCTTTTTCGTCGCGGCGGCACTCGTCTCCCTACTGGTGGTATGTATATTTTAGTTTAGAATTTTATATTCATTTACACTTTTATATTGTTAATTATGTTTATGTGTTCTATTTACAGGTCATGATGGCTGGCCGTGGTCGTGGTGCTGGTGGTGGTCGTGGTGGTGGTGGTGGTCGTGGTCGTAGTGGTGCTGGTGGTCGTGGTCGCATTCAATCTTCCTGGGATGTGACCCCATCCAGCGACCCCGACCCGGAGAGTACCCCGGACACAGATGCATCCCGCCATCGATCGACCACTTCATCGAGGCATAAGTCCGGATCTGCTAGCGGATCTGTTCCGCTATCGGACCCACCAGCAGCGGATCCACCAGTGGATCCCCTAGTTACTGCACAGTGGGTCACGGAGTACCCCCATACTCTTTTCCATCCGGTTACTGGGGAGTACATGCACGGACCCGCGGATCCTCCGACGGTACCAGAGAGGCCGAAAGGCGAGTTTCGACGAGAGCTATGGCCCGTGGGGACCTTGTAAGTAAATTTAAGATAATTTATTAAATTTCTTTCATTTATTCAAGTTAATAATCTAGTCGTTTCTTCTTTGTAGGTTTTTTTCCGTTTAATGTTGCCAGGGCACTTGGAGAAATTATCAGGGCTAACTTCCATGGTCCCTACCTCAACTTTTCGTCGGTGCCCCCAAACTTAAGTACGCCTGGCTCGACGAGTTGAGGGTATATATCTATATCTTCTGGTAAATTATTAGATACTCTTTAATCAACCATTTTTAAATTATGTGATAATTAAATTTCTATGTTAGTCGACGTACTGGTGGCCCCCCCATCGCGAGGACATGATCCGCAGGACCTACAGAAGCGCTGCCTCGAAGAAGATACGGGATATAATTAATGACCTGAAAATGGGGCATACGAAGCCGAATTGGATTCAGCAGGAGTATTATGAGGACCTCTTAGGTATGATGGTTACTCCTGCGTACAAGGAGAAATAGGAGAAGGCGAAGGCGAACCGACAGGCCGTAGGGCTTCATACGGGGGGATTAAGGCCCCACGCAGCGACCCTTGCAGATCTGGTGAGATACCGTAAATTCATTTCACTATCGAATTAGGTATTATTAATATACGGAGTTAATTAAGTTCTACGAAAATTTTGTATGCAGGCCCAACGGGCGGTGAAGGAGGGAAGGGCGCCAGAATCGGTCACCATGTACGACGTGTTCCAGCATACGCAATAAAAGACGGAAGGACGGGAGCTTCATCGACGAGAGGGCCAAGGAGACTGATGTAAGTACTTATGTTTATGAGATTTACGTTAGAATTAAAAGTATTCGGACTATAACTTAGGTAACTTAGGATTCACACTTAACTTAGTAAAACATAGGATTTAGATTACAACTTAGGTAAATCTTATAATATAACACATTCATTTGATAGGCTGCGTATCGTGGGCCCTTAGTCGGGCTCAGTTAACTGACACCGAGGATGACGGTAAAACGACGCCCGTCCGATGCCCTCTTCTTTGGCCGCTCGCAACGCTTGTTCATAGATACCGTCAGCGGCTTTAAGAAAGGGCTCCTGTACGGTCGACTCCCTAGGGCCGTTGCACATGGCGATGCAGATTTCCACCGACACCGCCGCCTCCTCCCGCGATCCCCGTAGACGTGAAGTTAGGTCGCAGCTTACCAGCTGCACGAGGCGTGTCGTCCTTGCTCGGGCAGCATTTGCCATGTACTTTCTTTCTGCCTCCGTCTGCTGCTGTCGGCCCGTCTGCTGCTAGTGTCGGTCCGTCTTCTACTGGTGTCGGTCCGTCGACTGCTGGTGTCGGTCCTTCTTTCGTGGGTCATCTTTCTTTCAACCCTGATGCCCCTCTGGTACCGCCTCCGACTGTGATGGCACTCCTGGATCTCATGTTGGCAGAGCAGCTACGCTGACTTCCGAGCAGTGTCTACGACGACTTGCCGCCGTACCTAGTGGAGAGTATATTCGTCGGTCGCAGCAGGGATTACCACCACCGGGCAATCGAACTCCTCCTCCTCCTTAAAATATTGTAATTAAGAAAATTTGGAATATTTGTGGGAATTTTGGATTATTTGTGCTATGATCGGATTATAACGACGGATATTAGGTTACTCTTCAGGATAATTGATGTCTATTTTATATTAATTTGGTTTGGTCTATGTGATTCTTGGATAATTGGTGTGCATTAAATTCGTATGCATATTTGGTCTATAGATTCTTGGATAATTGGTGTGAATTATATATTTGGTTTATGTGATTGTTGGATAATTGGTGTGCATTATATATTGGTTTGGTTTATGCATATTTTTGTGAACAGGAAAGTGCTGCAATTTTTTTCAAAAAAATCAGTTAGCGACGGACTAGTGACCGGTTAGCGACGGATATTTCCAGTTTTCGACTAATTTTCGACGAAATTTCCGTCGCTAACTGGAGATTTGAAACTGTTTCCAGGTAGCGACGGGTGGTCGACGGAATATCCGTCGGCATGGTTCTGGTGGTATATAATTCGACGGAATAGTGACAGAAAATCCGTCGCCAAGGCGACGGATAATCAGCCACTAATCAGTCGCTCTTCGACGGCGTAGCGACGGACAATCCGTCGACAAGGTTCTAGAAATGCTTGACATTTCCAGAACCATGGCGACGGATAATCGCCACTAATCAGTCGCTCTGTCGACGGCGTAGCGACGGAGTAGCGACGATTTATCCGTCGCCAAGGTTCTGGAAATGTCAAGCATTTCCAGAACATGGTCGACGGATAATCCGTTAGTATTCCGTCGCTAATCCGTCCTTTGTTAGCGACGACGATCGACGGTCTAGCGACGGAACGATACCCTCTGATACACTGTTACGACGGTTTACCGACGGACTATCCGTCGCTAGCGTCTACACAGTTAATTATTTAATACTTGAAATGGACGAAAGCCCGTCGGAAAGTCGTCGCTAATGCATCGTATTATGAAGACGAAAAGCTGTCGCTATTCGTCGCTCTTCGACTACTTAGCGACGGATCATTATTAGCAACGAGCTGATTGCCGACGGATTATTTTGACCAAGATCCGTCAGTGATCGGTCGCTAATACTGATTGCCGACGGATGGGCGACGGATGTGGTCGTCGCTAAATGGACATATTTTGGTAGTGTTATAAAAAACATAATAAACATTGCGGCAATGTTTCAAAAAATTGGAAGTGTTGGTTATAAACTAGTAGAATCACTAGGATCCATACTGTATATTTAAAATAAATTTGTAAATAAAATAAATTAATATCAAAATTAACAACATATAATTATTACTGCAGCTTGGTGGTGGTTGACCAAGTTGAAGCCGTCAAATTTAATATATTCTTGCAATATTTCTTATATTTCAATCTCCAACTATTAGCTAATTCACCGAGTAGAAGAAATATTTATGGTAAGTATTATAAGAGGGAAAAAATTTATTGTGATAAATTTGGATGCATGAAACAATATTTCTAGAAAAAAATCAGTGCCAAACGACCACAAATAACCTTAAAATATAACTGTTATAGGAGTATTTAGTAATTTTAGCAAAATGATCAAATTTCGCATAGGGAAAATTTATGAAATGCCCAAAAATGGCAAAAGTTTTATGTAAAATCCACCGCAAAATAACATTTCATCGCGTGCCCAGAATTAACGATGAATATAAAGCGGGTTCTGAATGACCTTTTTGCCCTTCTAATTGATTGAAAACACCCCCGAACCCTACTCTTCAAAAAAAAATTTTGATTCTTCCTCTTCTTCCATACGTCGCTTAGTTTCGAAACTAGGTTTTTTCTCCAAAATCTTCAAACCTTCCTCTCCCTTCGCAATCTTCACACCATGTCGGCATCACCGGCAGCATCACTAGTTAGAGAAGATATACCAGTTGTGGAAAAAATGAAGACAGTTGCAGAAAATCCAAAAGGGAATGACGAAAAAAGGAAACGGATAACTAAGAAAGTTGCACATAAGGAAGAGAGAACGATGCTAAGCAACAAGAAGTGCAAAAAGAAGGCATAACTTTAAGTTATGTTCATGATTCTGTATAAAATGCGGACAATGGCATTCTCCGTGTTAAAACGCATGAGAATGTTCATTTTCGTGTTAAATTACACGGAGAATGTCATTCCTGTGTAATTTAAATCAAGAATGTCATTCTCCGTGTTAAATTACACGGAGGATGCCATTCTCAGTGTTAAAACGCATAAGAATGTTCATTCTTCGTGTTAAATTATACGGAAGATGCCATTCTCCGTAATTTTAACACGGAGAATGACATCCTCCATGTTAAAACGCATGAAAATGTTTTATTGTGTTAAATTACACGGAGAAAACCATTCTCGGGTAATAGGTGAATGCCATTCTCCGTGTTAAATTACACGGATAATGGCATCCTCCGTGTTAAATTACATGGAGAATGACATTCTTATGCGTTAAAACGCATGAGAATGACCATTATCCGTCTTAATTTACACGGAGGATGCCATTCTCCGTGTTAAATTACACGGATAATGGAATTCTATGTGTTAAATTAACGCATGAGAATGACTATTCTCCGTGTATAAAAACGGAGAATATCATTCTCCGTGTTAAATTATACGGACAATGCCATTCTCCGTGTATAAAAACACGGAGAATGACATTCTCCGTGTTAAATTACACGGATGATGATATTCTCTGTGTTAAAACACATAAGAATGACTATTCTCCGTGTAATTTACAAAAATACTATTTTTGGCTCCCAAAATTTTTGGTTGATATCATCTCCCATTATGTGGCAGATGACATGGTTGCTGACATGGCAGCTGGCATGGCAAAATTTAACAATAAAATTAATATTAAAATTAAATTAATAGTAAACAATATAATTAATTAACATGATAATTAACATTAAGATTAACCTTAACATTAAAATTAACATTAACGTTAATATTAAAATTAAAATTAATAAATATTAACATTAACATTAATAGTAATATTAACATTAATATTAAATTAACATTAACATTAACATTAAAAAAATTGGGTAATTAATATTTTGGGTTAAAATTTGCCATGTCAGATGCCACATAATGGAAGATTACATCATCAAATATTTTGGAAGCCAAATAGCATAATTGTGTAATTTAACACAGAAAATGTCATTCACCGTTTTAAATTACACGGAGAATGGTCATTCCCAGTGTTTAAACGCATGAGAATGACCATTCTCCGTTTTAAATTACACGTTTAATGGCATTCTTCGTGTGTAAAAAGGAGAATATCATTCTCCGTGTTAAATACACGGAGAATGCCATTCTCCGTGTATAAAACGAAGAATGTCATTCTCCTTGTTAAATTACACGATAATGATATTCTCCGTATTAAAACGCATAAGAATGACTATTCTCCGTGTAATTTAACACGGAGAATATCATTTTTCGTTTTAAATTACACGGAGAATGGTCATTTCCAGTGTTAAAACGTATGAGAATGACCATTCTCCATTTTAAATTACACGTTTAATAGCATTCTTCGTGTATAAAAACGGAGAATGACATTCTCCGTGTGTGAGGGGTGGTGGGACTTTACATTTTCCTTAATGACTGTCTTTGAACAACTCTTAATTGCTACCTTCTTTATTGGGGATGTTGAGGAGTTTGTGGCATGGCATCTGTCATGCCCCGATCCCGCAGAGTCCATTCGTCCTCGCTTCGGACTCTTTGAGACTGATCGTCCTCGCTAAGGCGTGATGCCGTACAAGCCTAAGTTGCGCTTGTACAAGGCCAAGACCTGAAGTAAGACAATAGACAAGATTGATAATACGCAGCGGAACATATTGCAGATAATTGAAGCAGCAGCGGACATATTTCAGAATACATGAATTGAACACAATGGTAACAAGAAACAATTCTTTTTTGATTTCATTTGAACATATTACAAGCTCTTGATTCTCTCTGATACAATGTTACATTCTCTCAGAACTTTACAGATTTTATTGATCTCGTTCCCATACATTACATCCCTTTATATACAAAACCAACTCTTGCAACAGATGTCATCTCTTGGCATCTCTTTTGATTTTGGCTCCTGAGGATGAGGCTTGGACTATCGCTTCGAACTATCCTCTCGATGCATATTGCACCTGCATGTAGACTGATGGTGGGTCAGTATATCAGCATACTGGTGATTGTGAACAAAAAGCTACATTTGTCTGAAACGATCACTGTTCATTTAGTGAGAAAAATATTTTTTGTGAAGTGATCTTGCTACCTTTTACCTATGTACATTTCATGCATATAGAGTTAGTTTACATCTCTTTTGAAAACATCTTTGAAAAGCCACAATTTTTTTCATTTCATCTCAAGCATACAAGGGACTGTTCAATTCAAGCACGATGACTAATCATTTCATGTGCAGTGCACAGCGTGTTTCATGAACCATATCATTTTATTAAGGACATCAGCATTAGCATTCTTTTCATTAATTCAAGATATTCTAAGGGTCATATTACAAGCATGATTATCACATCTTTTCTTTGATCGGGACGTAGCTATTCTTTGCGACATGTTATTCTCTTTAAGCAATTCATGATCAGAAACTTAAGCAACGAATGTATCACTTTTTTAGTGATTCTTACCATAGCCTACGGTCCATCCCTGCAAAAGATAAGGATTAGCATAAACATAATATAACCAACATTCTTATTCCCTGTTCATCTCTGCATCGTTAGCTCTTAGCAAAACATTCATGACACATGCAGACTCGATTGGCAGCTGTGACTTTTCGGTTCAGCTCTGTACCAACTAACACCTATCTATATGATGGTCCATGAGAAATCCTATGATTAGCCGCTGTAACTCTTTGGTTCAGCGTCGCTAAGGACTCAGATATCGACTCCCATTTTCACATGGAGGCCCTAATCTCTCCTAGGCCGAGTGGTTCCAGGCGCCCCCAGATACCACCCGAGAGACAAATTTTACTCGTGTACGAGTTGTCTGAGACCAATGCATGCTCTAGCAGTTCTATCAGATAAAACAGATTTGTGATCAGATGTACGACATGTTCTTTTCATGCCTTGACAGATATACGACATATTCTTTTCATGCCTTAACAGATATACGACATGTTCTTTTCATGCCTTTGCAGATATACGACACGTTCATTTTGTGCCTTTCTTCTTTTCGGATCATATAGCTAACAACTTCTCTCTTTTCTTATCAAGCATGACAATGAGTCATATTCAGAACAAAGATCTATATTAGCATGATAATATCTCGTTTGTATATACAGAAAGAGTAATGCTATTCGTACCTCCAAATTGTCCCTCCAAACTATCCTCCTTAGTGGCAGCTGACGTAGTATGTTAAATAATATTATGTGCCATCTGACATGACATATGACATGACAAATTTTAACCCAAAAATTTAATTACCCAATTTTTCCATGTTAATTTAATGTTAATGTTAATATTAATATTAGTTAACGTTAATGTTAATGTTAATATTAATATTAATATTAACGTTAATATTAATATTAATGTTAATATTAATAACAATATTAATACTAATGTTAATACTAATGTTAATGTTCATTAATTTTGTTGTTAAAGTTAACGTTAATATTAATTTAATGTTAATGTTCTAACATTTATTTTAATATTAATTTTAATTTTAAAATTTCACGTCAGCTGCTACATCAACATGCCATATCAGCTGCCTCATAAGGAGGAACGGTTTGGAGGGATAAATAGCATTATTCATACAGAAACCTACTTATACTATAAGGAGTAGGATTATTATGACTCTGTATATATAAGATAAGATTAACAAAATATAGTTTGAATCCAAATTATATCCAAAACATATAATTTATATCAGAATATGTAGAGGGATGTCCTCTTTATTTTTAAAAACCAGGATTAAATAAACTTTTGGTCTATTCCGTTTGTATTTTTTGTCATTTTCGGTCGTTGTTGAACCTTTTTTTCGTTTTTGATCATTTTTTGGTTTTTAGTCCTTTTTTCTCCTATTTTTGGTCGTTCTGGTCATATTTTGTCGATTTTTTGTCGCGTTTGGCCTTTTTCATTTTTGATGGTTTTTTTACTTTTTTTCATTTTTTATTTTTTTGTCTTTTTTATTGTTTTGCTCATTTTCCATTTTTGATTTTTTTTCCTTTTTTATCTTTTTTTTATTTTGTTCGTTTGTCATTTTTGGTCCTTATTTGTTTTTGATCATTTTTAATCTTTTTTTAGGAGAAGGACAAAATAATTTTTTCCCTTTATTATTTATTTATTTATTTTATTTACTATATTTTAGTGTTTCTTGTTTTGTATTTATTTTTGATTTATTTAATTGATTTACTTTCTGATTTTATGTTGTATTTTTTTAAAAAATTATTACATTACAAAGTCAGTTAACCAAACATATGAATGCATTGACAATAGTACATGCTTGATTAAACTTTTAAACCAAACATAGTAACTTTTACTATAACTTTATTACATTACAAATTCAATTACATTACGATTACATCAATTATATTTTGGTTACAATTATATTACAATGAACCAAAACGGACGCTAAGTGTTGGTGCATATTCTTCATGTACTCTTTTCCAAACCCTAGGAAAACTTAGGGTCTGCTCTACTCCAAACCCTAGGAAAACTTCCACCCTTAGGGTTGCTCTACCCCCTCCTCCCTACTATGACCGCCGACAATACAATCCCTCCCCCTCTCCTCCTGTCTGTCCTAAAACCCTAAACCCCTCACTGTCCATCCCTCTCCGGAGATGGCTTGTACAAAGAAGTTCTCGAGAAGGTGGGCTCCCTATTCTCACTGCAAGGCCCCGCGAGATCGGTATCCTTATCGGCCAGAGAAGGGGTTGTTGGCGAGCACTGGAGACTACTCTGGCCATCAAGCCGGTCTCTACCAGGATATTCACGAGTGCTAGCCTCTCATCTATATTAGCCAACCTATGGAAGTTCTCCAAGACAATCCAAATCTCCGACCTGGATCTGAATGTGGGATCCTTCCTTGTCAGACTGGAATCTCCGGCTGCTGTGGACTGAGCATTCCTTGATTCCTCAAGGAGTATAAACAAAGACTTACTTTCCATTGAACGATGAGATCCTGCTAAGCTTCCAGAGGAATACCAGTTTGTGTTTACCGAGTTTTGGGTGCAACTGCATCGGCTCCCCCATAAATTCTTAAACCCTAAAGCAGTTAGGCGCATTGCTGCAGCGCTGGGAGCACCTAGATCCTGTAGGGTCGGCGAAGAACAAAAGTGGAAGACATTCGCCCGCATCAAGATGCTCATTGACATCTCGCAACCCTTAAAGAAGCGAATCTCCACCACTGTCGACGGGCTATCAGTAGGTGAGGTGATCGTCAAGTATGAACTCCTCCAAAGATATACAAGTTCTACGATAGGGTGGGACACACCTTCACCGTATGCATGGAAGGAAAGACCTTCGCCTCTCTTATTAGTGATGACTGGTCAGCTGAGGAGAAATGAAGGATCGAAGAGCTCCTAAAGCCCAGAATCAATGAAGCGGATTACAGAGCAGATAGCCTAAGGAAGCCGGGTCCCCGATACGCTAACAACCAAAGTGATCGCAGCCCTCATTCTTCTAGCCGGACGACCAGGATAATAACCAACCAACCCCTATAATGTAATGACCTGCTCCGCCCTAGCGGAACGCCGATTCAAACGGCAAGTATAACGACTCAAACGAGCCGTCGACTCGAAGCGTTGCGTCGACCCGATGAAGTATCGATGCGAATCGATGCAAGACTTATAATGGCCCATCAAAGATGAATCCAGACTTAGACTATCAAAGGCGCGCTCGGAGTATCGCTCGGCCGATGCAAACATCGCTAAGGTGGGTGGCTCCGATGAACCCGTCTTTGCTTAGCCTAGACACATAACAATATGGATACTATTACTAGAATCGCTAGGCGTCAACACCGTGCATGCTAATAAATGAATGACTCAACGCACCTAGCTACGGGAATAATCCTATCATGTATGCTTGTTTAGAACATGGAAAGAACTCGACAAAAATAGAAACTCTCGCACCGCACTCTACGCTCGTGCTAAGGCACAAGCTTACGTTTATGTTCCTTAAGCGTGCTTACGTTTATGTTCCTTAAGCGTTCAACAATGAAATAATAAATGGCTTACAACAGTGAAACGGGAAGACTATCAACATAGTCGTTTCGAATAGAGTATAGCAACATTAAAAGATTATGGGACCGGTGGGTCGCCAAGGCGATAACGCAACGAAACGGTCAAGTGAAAAGAAAAAAGAAAGAATGAATAAAAGATAAGAAGGAAAGAATGGTTAGCGACAGGTATGACGGGCACGTGCAACGGGGCTCGCTACCCGCGCTGCACGGACGCCAACCTGGTCGATAACGCATTAAGGCTAAGGGTTAGCCTACGGCTCGGAGACAGCCGTTGAGTTAAATGACAAATAAAACGAAATGGTCATGGACACCTCCATCGTATACGGGGGAGAAGAGAAATAAGGGTATTTCCAGCGGCATGGTCAAAGTGTGAAGGACTTGCCGGTCCGGACGAAAATCAAAGTTTGGCTTACGTACAGGCCTGAGTGCGGGCTTGGCCACCAGGGGACGTAACGCCGGGTAATTCAAAAGACTATCAGGGTGTACCAAGCCGCACGCTATGATAGGTAAGAAATTACCAAGGGGGAAGACATGTCCAAATTGGCTTGTGATGCCAGCGACCGATGCATATAGATTAAGTGGGCTTTGCTGGTGGCAATCCACGTGCAAGTCCTTGCATTGAAATTAAAGTAGTCTAAGTTAACTAAATAAAGTATCTTCTGAACAGGCTTGAATATAACACACCAGATAATCGAGAGTACTTCGGCAAAGGAGTTAGAAAATATGCCTACGACGTACTAGGTAGGGACACGCCCTTGAAATTGAAAGTTCACATGTAGCACGTCAAGTTATTTCCTATGAATTGTTGACTAACTTGGTTTACTTTGGACAGGAAAGGCCGGACGGTAAGTATGGGTAAGTCATGCATGTATTTCCATACGACACTTGTATTCGGCAACACAAGATAGGCTATGAAATATGCCATGAAACTGATCCTAAGGCAAGATTAGAAAGACAATGAATGATAGACGGTGCACAAAAGTAAATAGAACGTGTTTGGTAATGATAGCATTGTGGGCGAGCTAGCCTCCCCACCAGTGCATAACAATGTACTGATAACCCCACAGTCTGCTTGCAGGATACAAGAGACATCATCGGTGCGGAGCTTCCCTCGAACGTGCTAAGGCGCGGAGCTATCTCTGGAGCCTTGGACGTTGCAAGGAGCTGAAGCACCATATACGGGACATTATGTATCGGAACATCGCTATGAATCATTCCATGTTGTACGCCACTTGGCACGCCCTTTTATGTTTCAGAGAGAGAGAGAGCTTGAGCGATTTGTAATATCGGCCTAGCGCCGCTTGTAAACTTCTTGAATATCAATAAAGAGATTGAATTTGCTTCAATTTGTGTTCATTCACTTTCCGCTGCAAATGGGGACACTCTGTGCGACTCTGTGGCCTAGCTCAAATCGACCGTTTCTGGACTTGGCCTTGCACGGGCACAACCTAGGCCCGTGCGGCATCACGCCTTAGCGAGGACGATCGCTCCTACGGGCGCGGGACGTGACAGATTGGTATCAGAGCACGGCTCTACGTCCTTGGACTTCATTTCGATTTTTTTAGTTTTGAAAGCTCGTCGTTGGAAACAAAGAAGTATACGCTCTCTCTCGCTGTGCCTTGGGATGTTCCATACAATAAGTCTAATACTTTCAAAAGCTCGTACAAGTACTCGGTTGAACGGGATCGATAGGCGAAGGTCTTTGTGCCGAACGATGTTAAACTTGCCTCGATAGAGAACACATACTAAGTTAACATGTCGCGTGCATGCCTGACTAGTCTTGCGTCGACCTAGCAAATGAGCGTGCAAACTCGGAATATAGTCCACATGAGATGGTTATGCGGCACAACTTAGTCCGCGTGTCGCGTACCTCGACTTTTGGTGCAATCGAGTTGCGAGCGATATCAAGTACCGCTCGGTCGGGAACGGAGATACACTTAGAGTGTATATCGATAGGAACGCTATCAAACTAACGCTTAGGCATGCAAGAAAGATTTATTAGATTTTGAGGATTAGTACGAACGACTTAGTACGTCGGGGCGACGTGAGCGATTACGCTAGAGATTTGTCAAACGAATCTGAAGGATGTCTTAGCGCGTGATGCAAATGTGATTAAGGATTCATAGAATGACTTGAACCCGAGTGGTGTATGTGATAGGCTCGAAGAAAAATAAGAATGAGTGTCGACGACTAGTCGAGTGGCTCGAACCCTGAGTGGTGTATGGACGTCATAGAAGTTATTAGAGCGAGACTAAAGGATATACGGATAGAACGAGTATGCCGGCGAAGCGATACGATCGCACAAAGCCTTAAGAACGCGTCACGCTTAGTTGGTCGTGAGCTCGAATGTCCCGAACGAGATGTCGTTCGGACAACTTGTCAATGGGCAACGCAAGTTAGAAAATGATTCGGAACGATGAATAAAAATGAATGGTCTTGATCGAGGAAACTTAGAGGATCACGTGCACGATTTCAGATTGATTCAAATAAATTGTGACTTGAGTTTGGACAACGATCTTGAAACTAGCTTGAGGAATAGCGATCAAACTTGATATTGAATATCGAGGAAATTGTGGAATATCCAACTGGGACAACAGCATCAATGCACGACTCGAAATTGGTTGTAAAGGAAGATCGTCAGGTTACGTATATCGTCGATGGTATTGAGGCGTATCAAAGATCGATATGCGATAACTCGAGGGCACTCTGACTCGGCGAATGACGATCGTACAAATGTCATTGTTCCGTTGGATGCTATACTTGGGATGTTAAAAATGTGTCGAGGAAAAGATAGATTTGGCTCGAGGATTCTCTAGTTGAACGCATGACGATCAGACTATCAAATTGATTTGGCTTGGATGAAAATGTGAATGCTTGGATTTGCTTCGTTGACAACCACAACGTTGACGTTCTTGTCTTATACGAGCGCAACTCCAGCCTCGCACATGCGTCGCACCGGATTATGACGATCACTCCGTGTGAGCGCTAATATGGTGATTTATAGAGCGAGAGTGATTGAACTTGGATGGTGTGGTAATCTTATTGTTTCGACTTATGGTTTGATGCGAAGGTGGACTCGAGAATGAATTTGTGTGCTTGAAGAATTGAACTTGAGGATTGAGTAGGTCCAATCCGCGTATCGAGAATGGGTTAGTCTAAAACTCAAACAAGAGTTACGCCCCGATGAGAATGATTATTCCGCAGGAGCGTTGCATGGTGATTCATGAACCGTCATGGATAATCGGACTCGTGTGAGATTAGGGCGTAATGTATTATCGAACTGGATGACCTCGTGATCGAATACACGAATTGGTTAGAACTGGTGATTGAATGGAATTGAATATGTGCAACGTAAGTCGTGATGCGAATTAGGTGATCATGCTCGATGTTTAGAAATTTGAGTGAAACAAACTTGGGTAGAAACTTTCGTACAAGCGAATAAATGGTTTGACCATAGGATTTGGGGCGAGCGTCGTGCAACGAACTTGCACGACGAGCCACGGACCTGAGGTGTAACTATGACCTTGTGAGCTGACCTAGCGGATAGGCGGACGACCCTATACCGAGTGATTGAACTTGTGTGATTGACCTTACAGTATCGTCTGGACGGACGATAGACTTGGGCAGCAATACTTAGAGTATGACGGGAATTGTGAGTGTGCGGGAACGATGATAAGATTGGTCCCAAACGAAGGAAATGATAAGAATGAATGATGCGCAGTAAAGTTGGGATAACGAATGTAATCGTTGATAGGAAGAAATACTTGATGATGGTGCAATACTTGGTCTTGAATCGGACGAAAATTACTTAGACTTGGTCGACCCGGCTAAGAAGAAATCATACTGATTTCGTGGACAAGGACGCTTGAGAAGTGAATCAAATCATCTCGAGGACCGAGATAAATGATAGTGATATGCACGCGAGTTCGGTTTTAAATCAAAGTTAGTGAAATGATCGGCAAATCGAAACTATCACGAGTAGCTTGTCCGACTTCGCTAGTCGCTAAGCTTGGTTGAAATGTACATATTCAGGGGACGCCTTGAATGCGTGCACGATCCAAACTCAGCGATATGATGAAATCGAATGCAGCTGTAAGAGGGTGTTGAGATGCACATGAACGAATGAGTGAGTTTGCCTCAGCCTACGACTTTCGTGTTTGACAAATTGTAATGTACCTCGTACGACCATTATCGTCCTATGACACAATGCAATAGCAACCAAGTCGAAGGAAACACGAAAATTGAATAAGAGCCATCAACTCTAAAATGAATGAAAAAGCCATTCAATAAAATCGACCAAACGTATGCGACACGGAACTTGAAAAAGTATCGAGTATTGTTCGATGCCATCGAACGATAGAGCCGTTCGATAGAATTGTCTATAAAACATGATGACTTGAGTTAAGGAATGGTAGGATGACCTGCACTCAGGAAGTTTCGAGGACGAGACTTGTTTTGAGTGGTGTATTATGTAATGACCCGCTTCGCCCTAGCGGAACGCCGATTCAAACGGCAAGTGTACCGACTCAAATGAGCCGTCGACTCGAAGAGTTGCATCGACCCTATGAAGTATCGATGCGAATTGATGCAAGACTTACAGTGGCCCATCAAAGATGAATCCAGACTTAGACTATCAAAGGCGCGCTCGGAGTATCGCTCGGCCGATGCAAACATCGCTAAGGTGGGTGGCTCCGATGAGCCCGTCTTTCCTTAGCCTAGACACATAACAATACGAATACTATTGCTAGAATCGCTAGGCGTCAACACCGTGCATGCTAATAAATGAATGGCTCAACGCACCTAGCTAAGGGAATAATCCCATCATGTATGCTTGTTTAGAACATGGAAAAGAACTCGACAAATATAGAAACTCTTGCGCCGCACTCTACGCTCGTGCTAAGGCACAAGCTTACGTTTATGTTCCTTACGCGTTCAACAATGAAAAAATAAATGGTTTACAACAATGAAACGAGAAGACTATCAACATAGTTGTTCCGAATAGAGTATAGCAACATTAAAAGATTATGGGACCGATGGGTCGCCAAGGCGACTCCCGTACGGGGAGTTGTATAATGTGTGAATGAATGAACCAACGAATGAAAGGATGAAAACATGAATGAATCAATGAACGAAACGGTCAAGTGAAAAGAAAGAAAGAAAGAATGAATGAAAGATAAGAAGGAAAGAATGGTTAGCGACAGGTATGACGGGCACGTGCAACGGGGCTCGCTACCCGCGCTGCATGGACGCCAACCTGGTCGATAACGCATTAAGGCTAAGGGTTAGCCTACGGCTCGGAGACAGCCGTTGAGTTAAAATGACAAATAAAACGAAATGGTCGTGGACACCTCCATCGTATACGGGAGAGAGGGAAAATAAGGGTATTTCCAGCGGCATGGTCAAAGTGTGAAGGACTTGCCGGTCCGGACGAAAATCAAAGTTTGGCTTACGTACAGGCCTGAGTGCGGGCTTGGCCACCAGGGGACGTAAGGCCGGGTAATTCAAAAGACTATCAGGGTGTACCAAGCCGCACGCCATGATAGGTGAGAAATTATCAAGGGGGAAGACATGTCCAAATTGGCTTGTGATGCCAGCGACCGATGCATATAGATTAAGTGGGCTTTGCTGGTGGCAATCCACGTGCAAGCCCTTGCATTGAAATCAAAGTAGTCTAAATTAACTAAATGAAGTACCTTCTGAACAGGCTTGAATATAACACACCAGATAATCGAGAGTACTTCGGCAAAGGAGTTAGAAAATACACCTACGACGTGCTAGGACACTACTAAAATATCATCAAATAACGACGTATATTAGCGACGGCAAGAAAATATGTCGCCAGTAGCGACACCTATATAAGCACGTCGCAAAACGTCGCTCACCAACGACGTTCTGCGACATCAGTGTTTTACGTCGCTGAATAGCGACGTTCCGCGACTTAATATAAATATATGTCGCCACATTGCGACGTTTAGCGACGTCATAGAGTGACGTCGTTAAGTTATTTTACTTAGGGCACGCCGCTGCCTTCTTTCCCTCCACTCTCACTCGAAAATTCCAAAATTCTCATTTTCTCCCGCCCCCAACCCCCCCGACGACTCCCTCCCCCTCTGCGACTCCCTCCCCCTCCGACGACCCACTCCCTCCCGGCGACTCCCTCCCCCTCCGGCGAGCTCCTCCTCCTCGAGATCCTCCTCCTAGAGCTCCTCCTCCCCCAATCCGAGCTCCTCCTCCTCTTCTTCAGGTAAATCCTATCCTAAGTCCTCTCCCTCCTCCTCCTCCTCTCCCACGGACACACACACACACGGACACACGGACACACATCGTGTCCCCAAAGACTCGTGTCCATTGGATTCGTGTCCCCAAAGACTCGTGCCCATTAGATTCGTGTCCAGTTTTGGATGTGTTGAGTTTGGTTTGTTTTTGGACACATGGTGTCGAGTATTTGGACACGAGTTTGGTTTGGACACATGGTGCAGGTCTTAGGGCCTGTACAGGCAGCAGGCAGGAGACAGTGGTTTTGGGGTGTGTGTGTTTGTATAGGTAATAAGAAAGGGTTTTCATATGTGTGAGTAATAGGACGAGCAGTGTTCAGGATCAGTCAATAGGGTATAGGTAATGGCAGTGGATTGGTGAGCCAATATAGGTAGATAGTGAGGTATTGTGTAATATGAGGTATAGATATATGTAAAGTATAGAGTATAGTATGGAAAAGGTTTAGGAATACCTAGATACTAGAGTATGGGAAAAAGATTGATACCTGGACAATGGTATAGATGAAAAAGTGTAGTTAATAGGAAGTGGTATATAGAGTAAGTCAAGATATAGATAGGGTTAATTGGCTTATAATCTATATACATAGAGTATAGGGTTTAACAGGGTAAATTAAGATAATGACTATTTTTCAATATATGAGTTAAATATCTTAAGATATAGTTATAGTTAGTATTTTATGGTTGGTAATGGTTAGAAATAGTAGAATTAGACTAGTTTTGACCTTGGTTGACCACAGTTAATTATTTTGATCAAAAGTTAACCAAAAGTCAATCGTAGCCTAGTTTTGACTAGAACTTGACCGAAGTTGACCAATTGACCTAGTTTGACCAGAGTATTGACTTGGGTTGACCCAGGGTTGACCAAGTTTGACTTTGTTTGAGTTAGTACAACCTAGTTTGACCTAGATTGTATATCATTGTTATTAGTAACTGTCCGCTACTAATGTGTGTCCCTAATAAGACATAATATACGAATTTGTGCCTGTTGGATAATGTGTGTCCATCTTTGCAGAATTATTTCCAAATGGATATGAATTACTACTTGCGGAATCGTTCATGGATGTACAATCGTCGTCCTGATGATATGTGTGGTGTGCGGGATGAATACATAGCGGGAGTAGAGCAGTTCCTGCAGTTTGCTAAGGCGTTCCCTCAGTACATGGACGGCACCAAAATTAAGTGTCCGTATGTGAAATGTCATAACGTGAAATATTATCCAGAACTGGAAGTGACATATTATTTGTACTCGAGGGGTTTCACGCCTAATTACTATCAATGGACCGCACATGGAGAACTTGTGTCTTTGGCATCAGAGCCGGAGCCTTATGTTGAGCCATATATGCATGCGGGACCTAATTTTGTTTCAGATAATCATGCATACGACGACGGGGGTGTGAACATGGTTTTTGACGCTGCGGGGCCTAGTTTCGTTCATGATGCACCTGAGGAGGCACCGAACGTCGATGCTGCACAGTTCATGGAGTTGATAGAGAATGCAAGGACTCCATTGTATCCTGGTTGTGAGGATCATTCACCGTTGGAGGTGGTTACAAGACTGTTGAGCATTAAGTCAGATTTTAACATGTCGTAAGAATGCTACAACTGAGTGTTGGAGTTGATTATAGAGACCTTGCCGGCGGGTGCTAAGTTGCCTAAAGACTTCTACCGGTCTAAGTGGATGGTGAGATCGCTCTGGATAGGATACGAGAAAATCGATTCTTGTCGCAATGGGTGCATGTTGTACTACAAAGACGACAAGGGCGCAGATGTGTGCAAATTTTGTGGTGCTGATCGCTACAAGACAACTAGTACAGGAAGGTTTACCGGTACAAGAAGACCGACCGATTCAATGCACTACTTGCCTTTAACGCCGCGGTTGCAAAGATTATTTATGGTGAAAGAGACGGTCGAAAATATGAGTTGGCACATGCGAGAACAGATTGAAGGAGTATTGGATCACCCATCCGATGGAGAAGCGTGGAAGCACTTTGATCGAGTGTATCCCGATTTTGCTTCAGATCCGCGTAATGTCAGGTTGGGACTATCTTCTGACGGTTTTACTCCTTTTGGTCTTTCAGGATCCCAGTATTCGTGTTGGCCTGTGATTGTCACTCCGTATAACCTACCGCCTTGGATGTGCATGAAGACTCAGTACATGTTTCTAACCGTTATAATTCCTGGTCCGAACAATCCCAAGAGTAACATTAACGTGTACTTACAGCCTTTGATAGATGAGTTGAATCAGTTATGGGAATAGGCGCTAACACGTACGATGTTTCCAGGAAGCAGAATTTTCAGATGAAGGCAACCCTTATGTGGACCATCAACAACTTTCCGGCCTATGGAATGTTATCTGGATGGAGCACTCATGACCGTATCTCATGTCCGTATTGCATGGACCATAGTAAGGCTTTCCGCTTGAAACACGGAGGAAAATCGTACTTCTTTGATTGTCATCGACAATTTCTGCCAAAAGATCATCCGTTTAGAAGGAACAGGAATGCATTCCGTGCCGGCGTTGTAGAGAAGGGTGATCCACCGCCAAGGTGGTGTGGAGCCACGATATGGGAGGAGGTTAAAGATTTTCCAAGTGCTATCGAAGATCCTACAATTGGGTACAAGTGTGATGGATTTGGTAGAGATCATAACTGGACAAAGAGGAGCATATTCTGGGATCTGCCATACTGGAGTACCAATCTGATCAGACATAATCTTGATGTCATGCATATTGAGAAGAATGTGTTTGATAACATAATTAATACTGTGATGGACGTAAAGGGAAAAACGAAAGACAATCCCAAGGCCAGGTTGGACTTAGAATAAATATGCAAACGTCATGCGTTGCATTTGATACAGCAGAATGGAAAACAGTTCCTGCCGAAGTCAATTTTCTTGCTGGACAAGGAGGATAAAGTGAGACTTTGTCGGTGGATCCAGGGCCTAAAATTTCCAGACGGATATGTGTCAAATCTGAGAAGATGTGTCGATCCAAAGGAAAATAAATTGACGGATATGAAGAGCCACGATTGTCACGTATTCATGGAGAGGTTAATTCCGATTACATTTCGGGAATTCTTACCGCAGGCAGTTTGGGATCCATTGACGGAGCTTAGCATATTCTTCAGGGATCTTTGTTCTAAGAAATTGCTCGTTGATCGTCTAGAAAAGCAAGAGAAGGACATTGCGGTAACACTATGCAAGCTAGAGAGGGTGTTTCCTCCTGGATTCTTTGACTCTATGGAGCATTTGCCGATTCATCTATCCTATGAGGCACGTGTTGGTGGACCCGTCAAATATCGATGGATGTACCCGTTCGAGCGACATTTGAATCACCTAAAAAGAAAGGTGAAAAATAAGGCACGGATCGAGGGTTCTATTTGTGAAGCCTATGTTCTCGAGGAGATTACAAACTTTTGTTCGATGTATTTCAAGCCTCATGTTGCAACTAATAGAACGAGAGCTTCCAGAAACGACGAGGGAGATCATGAAAGTAATGATACAATACTGAAGGTATTCAATGCTCCAGGAAAGCCATCGGGTAAGATGAAGAAGAGATATCTGAACGATGATGAGCTAAGGGCTGCGCAGGTGTATATATTACTCAACTGCGACGAGGAGGAAGTAAAGAAACTGGAGGGGTAAGTAAATAATATGTCTACATTATTTTAATAGTGTTGAGAATGATACTATTACATTAATTTTTTGATGTTGTTTTCAGCATATTTAATGATGATGTGAGGTCAGGTAGGCCACACATAACAGAAGAAGAACTAGAAGAAGAAATGAGGCGTTATTTTTCATCATGGTTGAGTGCATATGTAAGACTTGAGAACTCTGTAATTACCTTTCTGTATAT
Source organism: Iris pallida (assembly GCA_029216955.1). Taxonomy (NCBI): domain Eukaryota; kingdom Viridiplantae; phylum Streptophyta; class Magnoliopsida; order Asparagales; family Iridaceae; genus Iris; species Iris pallida. The sequence continues at coordinate 12,404,480 of JANAVB010006993.1, read as the reverse complement.
GCACTTGATTGAGAATGAGCTTAATTGCTTCTTTCGTGGTATTTAGGTCGATCGTCCATACGCAAGACTTGAGAATGAGTCTATCAGAACGCTAGCCAAGGGACCAATTTATGCTGCAAAAATATGGCCAAGCTACTGTGTTAATGGGTTTAGGTTCAAGTCAACAACTTGCCCGATCAGAGACAACTTTGTGGATCTTGACTCCACCAAAAACAGCTGTTTGTGTATCAGATCTTCGAACTACAAAGATGTTAATGCGGGCAACGATTTCTATGGCATTCTACGGGAGATCGTGGAGCTGACATATAGTTATGGAATAGAGCCTGCTAAGATTGTGTTATTCAGGTGTGATTGGTTCGATCCGATTGAAGGTCAAGGTTGGAAAGTAGACAAGCACGGTCTTGTTGATATAAACTATCGGCGTCGATATCAAGCCTATGAACCATTTGACCTATCAAGTCAGGCTCAGCTCGTGTACTTCACAAGTTATCCTAAACGGGGAACAACAAGGTCGGACTGGTGGGCAGTATGCAAGACCAAAGCTAGAGATACCTTTGAGGTTGACGATATAGCTTATCAACATGATGAACTACCTCTTGTAACAAATATTATAGAAGTGGACACGACGGAAGTTCCTCATTACACATCTAATTGTGTAGAAGAAGTAGAATTATCTGAAGAGGAAGATGCAGATGAAAGTGAAGATGTAGAGGAGGAAGAAGAAGAAGAAGAAGATGAGCTAAACGAACTAGATGAGTCTGCATCAGAAGAGGATTAAAATCTGTGATGTCTATCATATAAATATGTATTTTTGTAATAATAAATCTGTGACACTTTAGTGACGTCTATCATATAAATATGTATTTTTGTTTTATTGTCATATGTTATTGTCATATGTTATTATCAAGTATGGCTGGACGACGCGGAGCATTTCGCATCCGGCAGCCCCGTCAGCCTCGGCATGGGAATAGAGAGGGCAGTTCCGTACCCTCATCCTCATCTCCGAGTACGCTATTGTACCATTCTGTTCCCGGTCCAGTACTGGGACAGGGCAGTTCCAGCAGGTTGCCGACTCCTCCCTCGTCGTCCAGCCTTCCTGATCCCGCATCCAGCAGGTTTCTGACTCCTCCCTCGTCGTCCAGCCTTCCTGATCCCATGTCCAGCATCCCTGATCCCCCGTCCAGCATTCCTCCAGTCGACGGCTCTATGGGGGGAGCCGACGCTGAGCATATAGAGGACGGCGATCAGACTGATCCTGCCCAGGCAGGAGATGAGAGCGACCCTCCATGCGCTCCCCCGGACGAGACGCGTATGGAGATTTGGACGGACGGGCCTATGAAGTAAGTTAATTAATTAATATATATTTCTCAAATGATTATATGTACATATATATTCATGAAAAATTATTATTGTATAGATATCGACCTTCTGTAGTACAGAGACAGCTGGGGACATTTGTGAGGCAGAACTATGGTGGGGCTTGGATTAACTACTCAGATGCTCCCGCAGATAGGAAGGCCTTTTGGTTCGCCCACTTCAAGGTAAATTTTTTTTTAAAATTTTAATAATCATTTGTGTATATTATACAACTTTTGTCGTCTGGTACGTTTCCTATGACGGAGCATTTTTGTCGTTCGGTACGTTTCCTATGACGGAGCATTAATTTATATATAGTTTGATAGAATGTTTAATACTAATAATAGATAATATATTTTAACAGGTAAAGAAGGGTGAGGACCCGAACATGGCGACCGTCTTCCTGGTCACCCATCGGAGGGCTGGGGAGTTCATTGACGAGAGGGCGACACAGGCATATGTACGTTCTATTCTTTATATTAACTGACTATAATTTAGAAAATAGGAAAATAGATATCAATATAGACTTTAGTAAACACTTACACGTTAGCAAACATGTTCTAGGCCGAGTTTGTTCGGCTACAGAAGGAGGCGGCTGATGCTGCTGCTGCTGCTAGTGCGCAAGCAGAGGGAGGGGCTGGTACTTCCTCCCAGCCGCCTGCAGAGCCATCGCCGGACGAGCTCTGGATGACCGCCGTTGGCGGTCTTCAGAAGGGTACGTACTACGGTACGGGATCCTACGGCGCGTATTTGGCTTCGGAGTCATCCCGGGCCCCCTCTGTCAGTGCGCAGTCTCCAACTACGCAGGCGTCGTCACGAGCTGAGGATGTTCGTCGTCAGATCGAGGAGCTACGTCGCGAGTTGCATCAGCAGATTTCTGATACGGTCGAGCGACGAATCGACCCTCCGATCGTCACCGGATGATTTGATGCGGTCGAGCGCAGTATACAGAAGCTGATGAGTCTGCATCAGACTGCAGCTGCCAACTTGCAGACGCTCACCGAGTCTACGCAGCGCACAGAGCATAGACAGGTCGAGCTGGAGGGAGCACAGAGGAGCATGTCTGCCTCACTCGCTGACTATACTGATAGGGTGGTGAGTACACTTAATGCGCATGGTGAGCGACTGCGGTCGCTGGAGCAGATACGTCCTCCCGGTCCATCGACGGCGCCCACTCCAGACATTGTACTGCCTCCTACTGCCCCTACGGTACAGCTCACCCAGGAGCAGTATGAGTACATGCTATCCCATATGCCTGACTACGGGATCTGCAGTGATTTTATTGGTTTTTTTATGAGTTGTATGTATTGGCCCTATGGGCAAATTGTTTATTGGTACACTGTTGTTGGTACACTTGGTGGGAGACTTTTTTCATCTTCCATTTTTATTTGACTCTATTGGATGATTGTGAGGATGTGTGTCTGTGATATTTACTTTGCACTGCCTCCTATTTTTATTTGGTTATTTACTTTGTGATATCTGCGACGGGGATGACAAATATACCTACGCTGGGTTATAAGCGATGATCTGATATACAAAGGAGGTGCTGCCGAAATTTTAAAAAAATATATTGTGTAATTTTGTTATGATGTGTGTCTGTGTTTACAGTGAATGTGAAATACAGTGTTCGGAACCATCGACAGTTTCGATTACTGTTGTGTGTGTTATCTTAGATAGAAATAGCAACAGTTCAGGGTGCACTTCTGAGAGCTTCATTTTCACATCCTTCACTTTCTCGGGACGTCGTAAAGGTTCCCGAGAAGGTGAAGGACGTGAAGAGGAAGCTCTGAGAAGTGCACCCTGAACTGTTGCTCTTTCTATCCAATATAAAACATAGAACAGTAAGCAAAACTGTCGATGGTTCGAACACTGCACTTCACACACACTGTACACACAGACACACAGCATAACAAAAATAGATATTTTATTTTTTTAAATTTTTTTAATAACTGCGACGTATAGCGACGTTCTGCGACAGACTGCGACGGATGGTAGACGTCGCTATAAGTCGCTCATTAGCGATGTTACGTCGCTAGACGTCACTAATTTACGTCGCTAAATAAGTCGGTAGGCGTCGCTAATCTGCCCACGTGGCTGCCATGCCAGGTCATCATATATAAAGTTTACTGTGTCGCAAGTGGTCGCTTTACGTCGCAGTTTTAGCGACGTATGGATACGTCGCCATCTGTCGCTACTTTTGTGACGTCTAGCGACACTAAAGATTACGTCGCTAATAGCGACGTTCGGCGACGAAAGTGGCATCTGCGAATTGTCTATAAGCGACGCCCGATTTTCGTCGCTAAATACGTCGCAAATTGAATTTAGCGACGTATTTTGGTTATTTAGCGACGTCTTCTGATGTCGCTATTTGATGATATTTTGGTAGTGGGACCCGAGGCAGGGACACGCCCTTGACATTGAAAGTTCACATGTAGCACGTCAAGTTATTTCCTATGAATTGTTGACTAACTTGGTTTACTTTGGACAGGAAAGGCCGGACGGTAAGTATGGGCAAGTCATGCATGTATTTCCATACGACACTTGTATTCGGCAACACGAGATAGGCTATGAAATATGCCATGAAACTGATCCTAAGGCAAGATTAGAAAGACAATGAATGATAGACGGTGCACAAAAGTAAATAGAACGTGTTTGGTAATGATAGCATTATGGGCGAGCTAGCCTCCCCACCAGTGCATAACAATGTACTGATAACCCCACAGCCTGCTTGCAGGATGCTATCTCTGGAGCCTTGGAGCGTTGCAAGGAGCTGAAGCACCATATACAGGACATAATGTATCGGAACATCGCCATGAATTATTCCATGTTGTAAGCCACTTGGCACGCCCTTTTATGTTTCAGAGAGAGAGCTTGAGCGATTTGTAATATCGGCCTAGCGAACTTCTTGAATATCAATAAAGAGATTGAATTCGCTTCAATTTGTGTTCATTCACTTTCTGCTGCAAATGGGGACACTCTGTTCGACTCTGTGGCCTAGCTCAAATCGACCGTTTCTGGACTTGGCCTTGTACGGGCGGAACCTAGGCCCGTGTGGCATCACGCCTTAGCGAGGACGATCGCTCCTACGGGAGCGGGGCGTGACATATAACTCCACCGGAAGCTAAATGTGGTGTAGCTGAGCAAGTAGGTATTATACCAACTATAGAGAGGAGGTTGGCGAACTACGTTCCGCCGCACAGACGGAGGGAAAATCTGGATAGGGTGGAGAAGGAGGGGATCCCTTTGCGTCGGATGATAAGCATGGTTAATAACCAGATCCTAACCGAATTTGGCAACCGTGTGGGTGGTGATCCCAATTTGGCAAATATCAAAGCCGTGCCAACTGTCAGTTGTGATCCTGGCTATAGAGAGACTGCTATAGATATGATGGACAATGACTTAGCGGCAATGTTTTAAAAACCGGACCGATAATCGACCCGATTTTTTTGGTACAGGTCCGACCGGGGTTCAACCGGGTTTGACCAGTTTTTACAAATGTATACTTAGTTTTTTTTAATTATATTATATACATAGATTAACAAAGATAAAAAGTCAGAAGAGAACCAAATTTCTTTTTCCCAGAATTTTTTATTTCTGTGAAACATCAACTTTTTCTGACATTTCAAACACCATAACTTTCTACTTGTGTGCATTTTTTTTTATTTCCGTGCTCTCCTTTGAACAGAACACTCCACTAGCATACTGCCATAGCCAACTCATCCACCCATTTTTCTCTCTCATTTTCCTTTTATGACCATGCACTCCTTCCTATGAGAAAAGAAATACCTCCTCCTTGATACATCCCTTCGTCTTCTCTCTTGCATTTAACAACAAGAGGAGCAGTAGCATAGCCATCTTCCGCAGTTCCCGACTACTAGTCATGTACGTCATTCCTCCATCGACGTCCAGTTCTAGCCTCCTCGCCAAGTTCATCACCCGCCCCAAGCATCCCCGTCGCCTCTAAGCAAGCGGGACACAACTTGTACACCAACAATAGTGGCGTAGGACGCACACGAGCCTCATCTTTCTACCATTTCTCTCTTCAGAATCTGATTTCAAGTTTTTTTTTATGAAACGGTCGGTTCAAATGAACTCTGGTTCGTATGGTTCATCGGTTAAACCCCGGTTCTGTAAAAAACCGTCGGTTCTTACAAAAACAACGGTTCAAATTAGACCGAACCGATTTTTTTATCAAATCCGGTCAGACCCGGTCCGATCGTCGGTCCGGTCCGGTTCTGACAACATTGCTTAGCGGACCCACACTACACGATGAAGAATGGGTCGACCCAGTGTATCTCCTGCCAATCAAATCCGGAACCTCAATTCCCTGCCATATCTCCCACCTTGATCCCACTCGACCAAACACAACTGGCCTCTCCCTCCCTGCAGCCACCTTCGTACACAGAGATCTCCTATACCGCTACGACCGACGAATCTGGAATGTTATCCTCAGCGGACATGGACATGGGATTCACCACACGGGTAGCCAACCCCCGCAAACACTCGAGGAAAAGGATGGCGAGGAAGTCGAGTGAAGTAGCTAAAGGACCAGTAGCCATGTGCCAACCCTTGTTAATGCCGAGGCACAATTTTTCGATAGAAAACTGAAAATTCGTAACAATTGTAAAAACAATCATTCTAACGTAACACTTCACAGAAGGTACGTAACAGAAATTTTACTAATGCAACACTTCACAGAAGGTACGTAACAGAAATTTCACTAATACAACACTTCACAGAAGGTGCACAGATTTCTACCAACGCATACGCTTCATCGAAGGTGTGCTAATAGAATTCTGATAAACGATAGCAACACTTCACAGAAGGTGCACAGATTTCTACCAACGTATACACTTCACCGAAGGTGCGCTAATAGAATTCTGATAAAAGAAGAAGGTGACAGACGAAAGATGGAAAAACTCCTGCTGGGGTGAATGATCACCGTTGCTCAAATCTTTATTCACCCCACACGAATAGCTTCCAGGAACCAGCAAGTTCGTCGGAGAACTTGGAACACTCTTGCTCTTCTGACTCCTCGGATGAACACGAATACCCGTGCAAAACTCAAGCTGGTACAATACCTCTCTTCTCTCTCACTGCTTCTAAGCACTTGTAAACTTTCTGTCTACTACTTGTGTGTTAGTTCCTAACAGTGAGAGAGAAGGTGGAGACCTTATATAGGCCCCTGCAACAACTGTCCGGTTAGCACAATGTTAGGGACGTGGTAATAACCACCCCAAACATGGAGCAACCGCTCAGAACATGCAAAGACACGTTCTGCCGCAAGTTGTGCCACTCGCGTAACCAGCGTGATTTGCACTTTACGCACACAACAATTTTACGCAACCTGCGCATACTACGCACTCTACGCACACTGCGTACGCTGCGCACACTGTGCACTCTGCGCACACTGTGCACTCTGCGCACACTGTGCACTATACGCACGCTGTGCACACTGCGCGCACTGGGCTGCGTAACTGGGCCAGCGTAACTGGGCTCGCATAACGGGCCGCGTAACGTGGTCGCGCAAGTGGCTCGCGCAACGAACGTAACTTAAGCGCACTATGCGCCTAGCGACGATGCTGAGACACGTTCTTGTTTTTCATTTTTTATTTTTTATTTCTTTATTTTTGATTTATTTAATTGAGTTATTTTTTTCTTTTCTTTTTTTGTTTTCAATCCTTTTGTTGTTTTTATTGTTTTGGGCAATATTCCTTTTTTGATCTTTTTTTTTCCTTTTTTGTCTTTGTTCCATTTTGTTCGTTTGTCATTTGGTCTTTTTTTTGGTCTTTTTTTTTGTTTTTGGTCATTTATAATCTTTTTTTAGGAGAAGGACAAAACAATTTTTTCCCTTTATTATTTACTTATTTATTTTACTTTTACTTTTTTTATTTGATTGATTTATTTCATAACTTTACGTTGTATTTTTTAAAAAAATATTTTAGTATCAATTTAATTACATTACATTATATGGTAAACCAAACTTATGAATCCACTGAAATTAGTATATGGTTGATTACACGGTAAACCAAACATGAATCCATTGACATTAGTATATGGTTGATTACACGTTTAAACCAACCAAACGGATCCTAAGTGTGGGTGCAATTTGGAGAACTATAAAGTTGAAGGTACTCAAGTACAATTAGCCCACTGTTTCAAAATTCTTATATTTATTCATAGATGAAAAGGGATCTAAAATAAATAACCGTTGGGCACCAGTGGTCTAGTGGTAGAATAGTACCCTGCCACGGTACAGACCCGGGTTCGATTCCCGGCTGGTGCACTCTTAATTTTTGTAATTTAAGGAATAAAAACTCCAATTATTCATATAAAATATACATAATATTTTATATTTCTTTTAATATAATGATAAAAAATGACAGACTTGAAGTCAAACATTTGTTTGAGATTTTGCTTATTTTTCGAACTGGCACCTAATCTCTTGATTTTTTGTTCAATTGTTTAAAGAGAAAAATTAGCAAAACTTCAATGTTAGTGTAATTCAAGTGTCATATTCAAATTATTGTACTTATTCTAAGTTCTTGTTCGAGTTTTTGTAGTCGAATTGGTGACTTAACAAGCAAAATTAATTGTTAAAATCCTCTCTCTTAGGATAATCAGCTCACGTTTCGATTACTAGTTACCATTTAGAGCCCTGACACTGTGGTCTAAACATGTTACCATCATCTACAATCTTTGATGGATTTCTTAGAGGCTATTTAGCGAAGTTAAAAAAAATCCCATCATCACATGCATGGATCAATGGCATCGTCCTTTGTCTCTAATATTTAAGATCACAATAAGTTCGTTCCATTCTGAATCCTTACCATCATAGAATTTATAATTTATACACCAGATAAAATCATACCAACACAAAATCTTAGTACCAGCTAGTAACAAATTTTATAACTTCTGATCATCACATCTGTATCAAAAGTTAACTTCCATATATTGAATAAGAAGAAGATTAATTCTATGCACCTCCTATAAGTTAAGCTTCATGACTTAGAGTAAATAAGATTAATGAAGAAGAAAAAAAAAAAAAAAAAAAAAAAAAAAAAAAAAAGTCCGAGCTCTCTAGCCTAGTGGTATTAGAGCGGACACCCGGAGGGGCCGGCAAGGTTCGAGCCCCCCAATTGTGTGTGTGAGTGTGATTTCAAAAAAAAAAAAAAAAAAAAAAAAGAAGAAAAAAAAAGGTTCAAGGTACAGTAATTAAGTAATCAAAAAATTTGCAACTCTCTATAAGGAAAAGAGAAGAAAAGGAAAAAAAAAAAAACTAAATTATTAATGTCAATGATCGACACGTGAAGAATCACTATTCGAAAGCCCAGGCATTTTCTTCTCTGATCTTGGCCTCCTCCTCTTTAGTAAAATCGTTCTCGATATTAAAATAGTCTCTGACCTCCTCAACGGACATCACCTTCACTTTCTCAGCCAGAGAATCACAGAGTAATTCCATCAGCGACTTTGAGTCAAGGTAGTTGGCGGCCATGGTCACGTTAAAAAGCTCGTCGCGCTCCATCTTAACGAAGTCCCTGTCCCACGCCTTCAGTGCATCCACATCGGCGTTGTCTTCGCTACTTGCAGAATTGTGGCGCTTCCAGTACTCGATAACCTTGGCGAGAGTGGAATTGTGCACGTTCGGGAGGGGAATGACCGACTCGGCACAATCGTCCTCGAAAATGTTTTTCATCGTCACCGACGAGTTGATAGCCACAGACGCGTCCAACACGAACTCCTTGCCGTCGAGACTACGTAAGATCACCTGCTTTGGAACTTCGCCAGCCATGACTCAAGATCAACAAGTAATTACTAACCAAGGGAATATGACCAGCTAGTTAGTACTTATGAGAATAAGGGAAGAAAAAAACTAGGTCTCCATGGCTTATATACACATAAACCTGCTTTACTAGAAGGCGTAGGATTGCTCTATCAGAATATGTACGGGACGTCCTCCTTTTCTTTTATAAACCAAGATTAAATAAGCTATAGTTAATGATAAATATTCCAAATTTATTTATTCCGACGTATCTTGATTTGCCAGATTCACGGGTTTATGTAATATCTGAATCCAATATCTGAATCCAACTTTGGAAGTGGTTTTATCAAATTTATTATTATTATTATATATATATTTTTCCTTAGAATATTGTTCGTGATTAATTTTATGTCATTTTTATCTTTATTTTAGTTGATAATCAGTTTCTTAGAACTTAGAACAAATTTTGTTGGACTTGAAGTTATGTTAAGAACACTAAATTTGAGTTTTCGATCTTTTGAGCTTATATTTTTGTGTTTTCATAGAAATTTGAATTGAATTTTGGTGTACTTTAACTTAGTGATCGCGTTTGATCTTTTGAGCTCATTTGTAGGTGTACGCGACTTGTTAGTTGTTACGTATTGTTGTAATAAATTTGACTAATTGTTAGGTCTGTAGAGGCTTAGTTTTAAATTTAATGCTTCTAAAAATTAAAAAAAATTATATTTCTAGGTTAAGAGGTTCCATAATATAAGTGTGTTGATTGATCGAATGTTATTTGGTAAAATATCGATACTGAGCAAAAATTGACCGAATACCGATTTAACCGAAACCGAAAAAACCGATTCATAATTGTACGATATTGAAATTGATTTATTAAATAACAATTTTAGAAAAATACCGAAAATTCGGCCAAATACCGACCTATTATACCGAAGCTCACCCTACTAGTTTTGGTGGGTGAATAAAAATGGACTCATGATGTTACATCCTAATTTTTTGAACTCATCTATGAAAATCTGTTAGATTACAATCTCTTTATTTCCTCAACCGCCTATCAGAAAAATCAGCACAATTTTAATGTTAGTAGAATTCACGTGTCACATTCATATTAAATTTTTTATTATGAAGAGTAATGATATTTGTACCTCTCCTTACAAACCATCCCTCCTTATGTGGCAGCAGACGTGACATGTTAAATAATATTACGTTTCATCTTACATGGCAGCTGACATGACAAATTTTAACCCAAAAAATTAATTATCCAATTTTTTTATGTTAATATTTGTTAATATTAATACTAATATTAATATTAATATTAATATTAATATTAATATTAATATTAATATTAATGTTATGTTAATATTAATATTATGGTTAATGTTAATATTAGTTTTAATTTTAATTTTAATTTTAATTTTAATTTTAATTTTAATTTTAAAATCTGTCGTGTCAGCTGCCACATCAACATGTTACATCAGCTGCCACGTAAGGAGAGATGACTTGAAAAAATAATTTGGAGGAACAAATTGCATAATTCTATTCTGAATTATGTAGTCGAATTAGTGAGTTTACAAGCAAAACGGTACAACCTGAGGTTTTAAAAAAAAATCAAAAAATAATTGGACTTTTGGCTATGTGCTTTGGGCTTTGACGGTATATAAGAAAATAAATAAATAAACTTTATTAATTTTATTTATTTGAATTTTTTTTAATTTATATTTAGAGAAGCTGAAAGAGTAAAACTACAAATTTTATCTTCAATTTAATATGCAGTCTTCTGAGTCTTCTTGTATCTCTCTCTTTTTTGAATCTTTGTTGCGGTTTATCTTCAAATCTTCGATTTCTAAAAAAATTGATCCAACAAGATGCCGGCACTTTCAACTATTAAGTATTGAGTCCACTTTTTGCGCACAAATTCAATCTAGAAAGCAAATGCTGACTTCCAAAATATCTCGTAACATCTGTTACATTTAAACTTGTTTTATTTTGGTTGTCTACAAGATTTCAAAATGTAAAACAAGAACTTTTTTCTAACATCTACTTCTTTTCTTGATTAGCATTTTTGAACTTTGTCTAGAACAATATTCTGATGCTATCGTGAATACCGAGACCATCATAAGATAATTGCCAAAGTAGAAAGTATAGGATAAATTTTTTCGTATATTTTTCATCATTTAAAGTTGAAAATATGATCCAAGATCAGTCTTATATTCATTTTAGTTGTTTAAATACAAGAAAAATTCTTGAGTAATTGGCAAGAAAGATTATTTTTCTTTCTTTCTTTCTAGTATGCTCCTGGCATGGGATAACTTGGAAATTAAACTAGAGCTACTACTAGGGCTGTGCACAAACCGACCAAACCGATGAAATCGACCCGAACCAAACCAGACCGCTCGGTTTTTAACCGAACCGAAGTACTATTTGATTTAGTTCGGTTGAAAAATGAAGAAAACCGACTGGTTCGGTTCGGCCAGCGGTTTATCCACATAAAAACCTGACTACAACCGAACCGAACCAAGCATACACATGTCAGGTTAGATTTTTAGGGTTTAACTTAAGCATTGGGTCAATACTCGATAGATAACGAAGAGGCGGGCGGCAGCTTCTCATTTCTCTCCCTCTCTCCATTTTTTCTCCAAGTCGAGCAACTCCTCCTCCTCCAAAATTTCATCCTCCGACCGGATCGGCCCTCCGTAGTCCTCCTCTTCCTCCAATCTCCTTCGAATCGAGACTCCAAGTCGCCCAATCTCCATCCAGTCGACTACAAACTCGATCCCTAACTGGTAATTTTTTCCTAACCCTAACCCTAGTAATTTTTTTCCCAATTTTCTGCACAAGTCAAAGTTAGGGTTAGGGTTTGTTTTCCCTAGTAATTTTCCCAATTTTTTTCCCTAGTAATTTTCTTCCCAACCAGGTTAGGGTTAGGGTTTGTTTTCCTAACCCTAACCCTAGTAATTTTTTTCCCAATTTTCTGCACAAGTCAAAGTTACGGTTAGGGTTTGTTTTCCCTAGTAATTTTCCTAATTTTTTTCCCTAGTAATTTTCTTCCCAACCAGGTTAGGGTTAGGGTTTGTTTTCCTAACCCTAACCCTAGTAATTTTTTTCCCAATTTTCTGCACAAGTCAAAGTTAGGGTTAGGGTTTGTTTTCCCTAGTAATTTTCCTAATTTTTTCCCTAGTAATTTTCTTTCCAACCAGGTTAGGGTTAGGGTTTGTTTTCCTAACACTAACCCTAGTAATTTTTTTCCCAATTTTCTGCACAAACTAATATGATACAGGGACATGGACAGGTTTATTTCTGCACAAGTCAAAGTTTTTGTCACTGTGTCTGTGCTGAAAGCCTGAACCTGCTGGAAGCTGGTCATGGCTTCTTCATCATCATCTTTCTCTGTAAGATAAATTGAACTATGTTACTTTTCATTTTCGTCTATTATATTTTCCTCTTTGTGTATGAGTTGAAATTTGAAACATTTTTATTTTTGTTGCACAGCTAGTTTCATCTCCTATTTGCAATGCAACTGCAAGTACAAGTGAAACTAATCTAATATCAAGTTCAAGTCCAATGGACGAGTCTCCAGCTATTGCATATGATGAAGGTGAGGTTCCTCCAAGCTCAAATAATAATAATCCAGCTTCATCTAATAGTCTTGGTAAGAGGAAACCCACAGGGCCCCCTGCAGCAGCTTGGGCACACTTTACCAGAGTTGGCCTCCGAGCAAGGTGCAACTACTGTGGTAAAGATTATGCTAGTGACCCAAAAAAAATGGTACTTCCAATTTGAATACTCACATCAGTCTTCAATGTAAAAAGTTCCCTGGTCGAGAGTCGAAACAAAAATCCTTATCTTTTCAACCCAAGAAAAGTGGGGAAGATGGAAGCAATCACAAACTCATTGCCACCTCCTATGATCCGGAGTATCTTCGAGAGTCAGTAGCCAAGTATATTATCAAAGAGGAGTGGCCATTTCGGCATGTAGAGAGTGAGGGGTTTAGAGACTTGTGTAGAGACTTTGAACCAAGATTTAGTGTTCCATCTCGTACTACTATTACACGAGATGTATAAGATGGAGCGTGAAAGGTTAAAGGATATTTTGGTTAGTGATCATCAGAGAGTTTGTCTTACCACAGACACATGGACATCTATTCAAAATATGAATTACATGTGTCTCACAGCGCATTATATAGATAGTGACTGGAGTTATCAAAAAAGAATCATAAACTTTTGTCAAGTTCTCGACCATAAAGGTGAAACCCTTGGCAAGTCAATTGAAGCATGTCTATTGGAGTGGGGGATTGAAAAGGTATTGACTGTGACAGTTGACAATGCAAGTGCTAATGATACAGCTATTTCATTCTTGTCAAAGATAGTGAACAATTGGAAAGGTTCAATTATGGGTAGTCAATTTATTCACATGAGATGTTGTGCACATATACTGAATCTCGTTGTCACAGATGGTTTAAAAGATTATCATGAGTCAATCAATAAAATTCGTGATGTGGTGAGATATTGGAGAGGTTCCCCAGCAAGGTTGCTAAAATTCAAGGCATGTGTAGACAAACAAAGGATAACTTCAAAGGCTCTTTTATGTCATGACGTTCCAACCAGGTAACAAGAATTTTGTTTACTGATACTCCAGTTTAATTGATACATTGGTTTACTTCAATTATGCTTAGTTGCTTTGCAAATGCAATGTGTTAGATATTAGAAGCTTGATATATTGGTTTACTTCAATTACTTCAATTCCTTCAAATGCAGAAAGCTTGATATTAGAAGCTTGATATATTGGACCATTGGTTTACTTCAATTACTAGAAAATTTGATATTAGAAGCTTGATACATTGGTTTACTTCAATTACTTCAAATGTAGAAAGTTTAGTTGATATTAGAAGCTTGATATTGGTTTGAATTTACTTCAATTACTGCAAATGCAGAAAGTTTACTTCAATTACTAGAAAGTTTGATATTAGAAGCTTGATACATTGGTTTACTTCAATTACTTCAAATGCAGAAAGTTTAGTTGATATTAGAAGCTTGATATTGGTTTGAATTTACTTCAGTTACTGCAAATGCAGAAACTTTACTTCAATTACTAGAAAGTTTGATATTAGAAGCTTGATATTGCTTTGTTGCTTTACTAGTAATTTACTTCAATTACTGCAAATTAAGTCTACAGAAGCTTGATATTGCTTTGTTGCTTTATTAGTCAACAGAAGCTTGATATTGCTTTGTTGCTTTATTAGTCTACAGAAGCTTGATATTGCTTTGTTAGTCTACACTCTACAGAAGCTTGATATTGCTTTATTAGTCTACAGAAGCTTCAATTACTGCAAATTAAGTTGATATTAGAAGCTTGATATTGCTTTGTTGCTTTATTAGTCTACAGAAAACTGATACTTCATTTGCCCAAGCTTTGTTGCTTCATTTGTTGCATTTTTTTTTGTAAATTAAGTTCTTCATGACTAGAAAAAACTGATACTATTTTTTTCCATTACAACAAGGTGGAATTCGACTTATTTGATGTTAGACACCGCCGAAAAGTTTCAAAGGGCATTTGAACGCTTAGAAGAGGAGGATGGTCAATTTGTGCGTGAATTTTATAGAAGTGGGACGAAATTGACTCCTTCTGTTGATGATTGGAATAATGCCCGTGCTCTCACAAAGTTTTTGAAGGTATTTTATGATGCAACTTTGAGTTTTTCTGGTTCTACATGTGCCACATCCAATGAATTTTTATGGCAATTAGTTGTTATTCATGAACAATTAAAAACTTGGATGTCTAGTAAAGATAAGTTTCTCCAGTCTATGGGTGATAATATGAAAAAAAAAGTATGATAAATATTGGAGAAGTTATGAAAAAATGAATCCCTTTCTATTTGTTGCTATACTACTTGATCCACGTCACAAGGAAGACGGTCTTGAATTTTGTTTTGGAGAATTATGTGGTGAAGACATTGGTAGAGAATTGACAAATAAGGTGAAGATTTTTTTGCATGAATTGTATGAAGAATACAAACTGCTTTATCCTGAAACTGGAACTGAAGAACATCCAAATGAGCAAAATTTGGTCAATGAGGTTGATGATGATAATGGTGATGTTAGTAGGACAAAAATTTGTTCTCGCTATCTCAAGAAAAAGAAAAGAAAGGTGGTTGGGGAGTGCAAAACAGAAGTAGATCAATATTTGATGGAATCATGTGAAGCAGACAAACCTGGCTTTGATATCTTTGAATATTGGAAGAAAAATTCAGATAAATACATGGTTTTATCTTACATTGCTAAAGATATTTGGCTATACCTGTTTCTACTGTGGCTTCTGAGTCGGCTTTTAGTACCGGCGGTCGCGTTCTTGATCCATATCGGAGTAGTTTATCTCCAATGACAGTACAAGCTCTCATTTGCACTCAAAATTGGTTACGCTCAAAAGTGAAAAATGATCGTAGTTTAGTAGACGATCTTGAAGACAATGAAGCAGGTAATAAGAACTTTAATAGCTTCTTTTTGTTGGTTTGTTGATAGTTATTATTCTTGAATCTTGATACCTTTAATGGTTTATTATTTTCTTCTCTTATAGATATTTTAGGTGGTGCTTCAGAGTTCAGAGAACACCTATGAACTTTGAAGTTTGATGAGAACTGACTGTTGCAATGAAGGCTGCAAGCTGCTGTTGTGTTATTGATTGGTACAAGTCTGCAAGATGTACTAATGTTGCTGGGCTACTGCCTACTGGTGCAAGCTGCTGTGCTGTTGCTTGGATATTTGTTCAAGTTTGCAAGTTGTTGTGCTTTGGAATCTGGATAAATGGATTGTCAGTAAACTATTTTTTTTTTGAGAGAGATTGTCAGTAAACTGTTTTTTGAGCTGTTGTGCTTTGGATATTAGTTGCAAACTGTTTTTTTGAGATACTGATTCCAGATTTGGATATTAGTTTGCTTTGGATATTAGTTTGCTAGTTGCAAATGAAAACTCAGTGGATAGTGGATACTGGATAGTATATTTGGTGTTGTGTGGCTGTGCTTTGAGTATTGATTCCAGATTTAGATTTAGTACAAGCTCTCATTAGTTGCAAAATATTTTTTGAGATGTCCAGAAATCTGGAATCTGTGGTTGATTCACTCATTCACATGTGTATTGAATCTATTGATTGATTTGATTCCAGATTTTTGTGGCTCTGTGGCTCTGGAATCTGGATAAATGGATTGTCATTTCTATTTTTGTTGCAAGTTTGATTCCAGATTTCTGTTTGCATCTTGCAAGTTTGAATGTGATATGATGAATCGATGATATCCAGTGATCATTTTATCTGTGGGTCCATTTTTTTTAATGTGATCAAAACCGAAGAAGTCGAGCCGAGCCAAACCGAACCAAGTCGGTCGGTTTCAAAACCGAACCGACTAGTTGGTTGGTTTGGTTCGGCTTTGATTATTGTCAAACCGATTAACTTCGGTTCGACTTCGGTTGTGATCAAATAGGTCGACCACCGACCGATGCACACCCCTAGCTACTACTAGCTTGAACAAATTGATCGGGTCATTTCAAATAACATTTTCTTTATATATACTAATTAAAGCATCTAAAGATTCTTTAGTTTCTATTTCTTATCTTAATATTCATATTATCTTAAACTCTGGATAAAATATATGCAATATTGTAAAATAATTCTAAAAATTCAAATATTGAAGTAACAAGTAACAAATCATTATCAATTAATTGCTAAGTACTACTTGCATTAATTTAGTGTATATAACATCTTTATTTTTAAGACATGATTTTAACACCAAATATGTAGAATTTTATATACGTGATACATCCTTAACAAATCTACTATATCTTAAATTATTTTGTGCACATAATATTTTAAACTCTTGTTGAGTACTACTTGGTGAAGTGTTTAAACTAATTAGATATGTTCTAAAATTTTCTAAATTCACTTAAAAAAATTGAAGGCATTTTTGTATAATTAAATTAACAATGTGGCAAAAACATCTTACGAGAGAAATTGTCCCTTCTAATATAGGCACAAATTAGGATTTCAAAATATTGATACAAAACTTATTACTACGAGTATTATTGAAAGAAACTGAAAAACATATTCACGTAAAACTTGTAACATTGCTCATCAGATTCAAACTCAAGTGTGCAGAAATTTCAACTATCCTAGACAAAGAATTCATTTCTATAAACTCATTTCGCATCTAAAAAATATGTTGTGACATAAACAAAAGGATAATTTTGTTTACATCTCCATATATCCAAAGTTAAAGAAAATTTACTAATATTTTGAAAACTTTGTTTCAAAGTTCTTTTTCTCAAATATTTTAGAAACTTCTTCTCTAGTACTAGATCTATCAATTTAGTAAAACAAGGATAGTTCACTCTCACTAAATGTGAAAGATTTTTCATTATAAATAATATATTTTAAGTTAAGTTGGTTTTGTTACAAGCAACCGAATAAGTAAATAAATGAAGGTCCTTGAGGACGGTGCTTAATTGTGTTTGTCTAGCAACAATTGTGTCATTACCATAACAATAATTATTCTCTTCTAAACTCATGTGCTGTCATTTTTTTTCATCTAATAATTTTTTGACATCTCTTGCATTGTGTACCTCTAGGTATTGAATTTCTTTTTTTGCTGGGATCTAAGACTTAATTTAAAATACTCCCATAAAATCGATCTTGTTCTAGTATTAATACTTCTATTTTGGGAGGTGACATTTATGTTAGTGGTTGTTCATTTTCTACATGATAAGAATAATAATTATTATAAAAACATAATAAACATTGCGGCAATGTTTCAAAAAATTATGGAAGTGTTGGTTATAAACTAGTAGAATCACTAGGATCCATACTGTATATTTAAAATAAATTTGTAAATAAAATAAATTAATATCAAAATTAACAACATATAATATATTACTTCAGTTTGGTGGTGGTTGACCAAGTTGAAGCCGTCAAATTTAATATATTCTTGCAATATTTCTTATATTTCAATCTCCAACTATTAGCTAATTCACCGAGTAGAAGAAAATATTTATGGTAAGTATTATAAGAGGGAAAAAATTTATTGTAATAAATTTGGATGCATGAAACAATATTTCTACAAAAAAATCAGTGCCAAACGACCACAAATAACCTTAGAATATAACTGTTATAGGAGTATTTTAGTGATTTTCAGCAAAATGTTCAAATTTTGCATAGGGAAAATTTATGAAATGCCCAAAAATTGCAAAAGTTTTATGTAAAATCTACCGTAAAATAACATTTCATCGCGTGCCCAGAATTAACGATGAATATATAAAGCTGATTCTGAATGACCTTTTTGCCCTTCTAATTTATTGAAAACACCCCCGAACCCTACTTTTCAAAAAAAAAGTTTCGATTCTTTCTCTTCTTCCATACATCGCTTAGTTTCGAATCTAGGTTTTTTTCCTCCAAAATCTTCAAACCTTCCTCTCCATTCGCAATCTTCACACCATGTCGGCATCACCGGCAGCATCACCTGTTAGAGAAGATATACCAGTTGTGAAAAAAATGAAGACAGTTGCAGAAAATCCAAAAGGGAATGACTCTTTAATGCGCAAGTCTTTATGCCAAAGGACTCTTTAAAAGAACTCACCTAGAATGTATGACAATAGATTCAGGCTATCTCTTGAGAGGAAACTTGCAAACGCCCAAGATACATACACCGAAACCAGGCATGCACAGGGCCTTTAATGTGCAACCGGAAGCACAGCTGATGTCATTATGTGAATGGAAAAATTACAGTCATGGTGCAGAATTCAAGGCTATCTATTCTTGTATCACACTGTTATTTGACCCACGCGGAAAGATTCAAGTCGTCAGTGACATCTCTTCTAATGCAAGATGGACAGTCACTGTGAGGAATGCACTACCCATATATTGAGATATGTGGGAGATTGTTGGTATTTTTGCCTTTAGACTAGGAAAGATAGTCCCACATCGGCTACACCAAATGGATAATGCATTGCTTGTGTTGAGGTGTGCACATAAGGTGTGGTGGGGCACAAGTGTGTGCCATGTGGGAGTATTTTCCTAGAAAAAAAGATTAATTCCAACAAGGATGCAAGTTAATTTTTGTTGTGCGGACTCGGACTCGGACACGGACTCCAGGTTGTCTCGTGCATGCACGGAGTGTTCGGGGGTAGGCGTGGACTGGCCCACTACTATGCTAATTGTGGGATGATCTAAAATATCAAACTCTTTTTTTGAGTATTGTTATTTTAGTCCCACATCGGATAGGAGAAAAGATGAACTCTCACTCCACTCTATAAATAGATCCCCTTGGCCTCCTTTGAAAGATGCACCAAGAAGAGGGTTAAGGGAGTCCGTAAAGTCCAGGAAGTTCGTTCAAGTCTCAAATATTGACTTACGAGCGTTCCAGAAGTTCTTCGTGAACTTGCTGGTTCCTGGAAGCAGATCGTGGTGGGGCGATTCTTGCTTTGAGCAACGGTGATCTTAATCACCCCAGCAAAAACCTTTCCTCTTTTTCTTTCTTCTTCTTCTTCTTTCTTCTTCTTTCTCTGAATTGTAACTCAGTTCTGTCCGTCAGCAACTGCGATTGCGAGAAAGAATGTGAGATTTATTTTCTGATTATTGTTGCTTTTGTAACCAGATTTATATTATAGTGTTCCTCGTGGATATCGAGAATAATCAAAAGGGGAACGTTTGTTTGAACCTCTGATCTCGACATCTAGTTCTACCATCTTTGATCAAGCCCTGGGACTAACACAATGTTCGTCTGTTCTAATCCCCAACGGGCTGCTAAACCATACTTCCTTGACAATGTGGCAATAAAGGAAAAGATGGTTGGTATCTTCGACCATATGCAAGCACGAAGAGGAAGGGCACCTTGCAGTAATCACCGTATAAAAGTCTGTACCTGAGGTGCAATTTTTTTTTTGCATTTCCACAATCTTTTCTAAGGGATATGTTGTCCCTGAGAAGATGAAGAACTTGTCCTCTGATGCGTGATTGTTTCGTATCAGAATTTGGACAAAAAATAGCCATTTTTCGAGCATTTCCAGATAAGGTAGTCATGTCCATCACCCTCACTCAAGTTGATTTTCAGAATAGCTGCAATATCTATTGGAGGGAAGGTAGACTGAATCAGGTTTGAGTTCTTTCTCCAGGGATTTGGTAGAACCAGTTCTCTCACTAGTTGAGGACATGATAAAGGTAATGAGTCCCCGTCAATTCTAGCATCCGGAAGAGATAACACCCATGGTTTTTCTCGTATGTCTATTCAGCCCCCACTAATCTTCCAGAAGCAGTATGGGCGTAGGATGTTGTGGAGCTCCAATATACTGGACAGTTAAGAAGAAATTTCTTTATCATCCTAAAATATAGAATAACAAAATAATAAAAAGGTTAGAAATATCGGTCTACGGAAAAGTCATGCACGAAGCACTACCCTAAGAGATTATTCGAGGTCTACGTGCAGACATCCTCTCGAATCCTCCTAGACGTAAAACCCCCTTTGCTACCGGCTTCCCATAACCGTACACGGTTTCGGGAGAAGGACCCGAACTTAGTTCTTGCCCAGAGTAGAAGAGATTGAAATAGAAAAGTATAAATAATATGGTAGTGATTTATGGAGGAAGAGAAGGAGGGGAATCATATGGTTGCTACTCTCAAAGATGTCCCTTCAACTAGACAAAGTATGCATTATATAGACAACCATTAACCTATTGAATTAATATAATTTATTAGGATTTAACAACCAATAAAATGGATAATAATAGACTACCATTAACCTATAGAATTAATATAATTTATTAGGATTAAACAACCAATAAAATGGATAATAATAGACAACCATTAACCTATAGAATTAATATAATTTATTAGGTTTAAATAACCAATAAAATAGATAATAATAGGTAATACTTAATAGGAAACATCAACCATTAATACAATAAAAGACATTGAAAGTTGGTTTTTTACAAATTCATACAAAAATCCACCCCAAAAAATCAAGTTTCGAAAATAGAGTTAACAATGTTCAAAAGAGTAGAGATAGAAAATTACTGGACAAATGAATACTATGCGATAGGTAAGATGGACTACAGCCTTGAATCTCACTTAGTGACTATTGTCTTTATCTGAAGAAGTACTTGATGTACTACACTTTGAATCAGACATCTTGAATCAGATTCAGAAAATAACACACATAGTATGCTAGAGGTTCTTGGGTCTGTCGGGGTGGCGCTTTTGAGCGCAGTTTTTCCTTATTCATGAGAGTTGTCTGGGATCGCCCTGTCCCATAGTCGCGGCCTTCATGACCTCTCATATGGATAAGTCCTCCAAGGGTTGGTGAATGAAGTCAACCCTGCATAATTATGCTTGAACTTATTAATAGTTTTAAAACTCATCCTAACCAAATCACACCAGAACACTATCACCATAGGGATGGGGAATCATTGTACACATGTACAGGCACTTGGATATTATTTTAATAAGATTTTAATTTAGGGACAGTGTTCCATAAAGTCACCTAAGTCCAGCTTGTTTCTACATATTGAACCGGCTTCTTGGGATCTCTAGTCAGACTCGGTTGGGTCACCATTGCTGGTGACTTACTTATGGGCTGAACCCCATCCCCCTCGACGAGTATAGGATTAATTTACTAGACAGTACGTACTCTTCGTCAAGAGTAAATAGACTCTTCGTCAAAAGATCTCTAAAGTTATTTTGTGACTTTTATAGTCAAGAACCACATTTTGCCTTTTATGCTCTTTTAATGTCTTGAAATGCAGCTACAGGTACCTGTTCATCTTAGAATTCACAAGATCATGAATTAGCAGTTCTTTAGCATAATTTATAAAAATGATAGGTACAAAAATATGTAAATCATGTATATGCACAATAAGATGCTTGATCTATTCAGTTTCAATACTTCATGGAGTCATAGCAAGAGTGAAATTTGGGCATGGATCTATTTGATTTGTACATATTAAGAAATGTGATCCATTCAACTTCAGTACAAGCTATGTTTAAAATTACAATTTCATATTCTTTAATACTCCTAGCTGTGATAGTTTGTTACAAGGACCTATCAACTTATTAGTATCAAAGTTGTTCCACGGATCAATGAAACCTTACACTGGATATTAGTGATCTTTAGTGTTTTTATATCCGAAAAATGTCATAACACTTAAAATTTTGTGAAACAAATTGTAGTCCATTTCTTTAGGAACTTTTGGTTTGACTAAGCCAAATATTTGGATTACTCCTAAATCATACTTTGCGTCATCAGAATCCATTTAAAAATATAATTCTACTAATTGTTAATATAAGCCTTAGGATTGTGATTCAAAAATTATCTGACTTTGTCACCTCTTAAAGTAAAATACAGTATCTTTCAGCCATGGCTCTAAAAATTTATTTTTACTAGCCATGTTTGCAAAAAGGACAGTCTAAAGTACTAGAATAATAGTTTAAGTGATTTTCTAATCAACCTTAAGAAATATTTAGTTTATCAAGTGTTGATTATTTGGGTTAGCTGTAGGGGCCGGTTCCTAGCTAGTGGAGGTCCACATGGGGATGATTAAGTACCGTGTCGCTTAAAGCTATTTACGCCCGGTTGACAAAATGACCCTTTCGGCTTGTACCCAAAATAATCTTAACTTTTAAAAATTTAGATATATAGGGATTTGCAATATCACTAAACTATTTTTTTGACTAAATTGTTTGAATGAATCAAAAGAATTATAATATCAAAAATTATATGCAAATCAATGTTTGCCTAACATAATTTAAATATTATGACACAACAATATTGTAATTTTTTTGTCTGACTAAAAATTCTAATATTGTGATAATATAGTCATTTAAGGTCAAACATTCAAACCATACAAGAAAATTTGTCATTCAACATCGCCACAATCTATATCAACAAACTTTGCTCACAGATTCTTTGTCCAGCTACACTTAGGAATCAAAAAAAATGAATAGAATATGTGGTTTGTAAATCTGACAATTACTCTTTCACATGATCGGAGCAATTTTGTACTTCTAAACTTGATTCTGGTTTAGAAATAGCAATTTAGAATATGTCATTTTGTACAATATTTTAAGATAGTTCCATTATTCTAGCTAAACATCCATTGTCTCCTAAGAATTTAGAAAATAAAATTTAAAAACTTCAAGTTTAGTATAATAGAGTGAAAAAATTTGTATTACATACCTTCACCTTTAGAAAGTTTGTGTCTTTCCTAATAAGTCACAATCTTTAATACTTCTGGCTTGAAGAAAAATGTTACGCAGATGTTGTTTAGAGATAAGTGAGAAAAATACAAATATGCATTACCTTCACCGCTAACATGTTGCTAATTTTCAAAAAAAAAAAAAAACATCTCTAACGTTCTGCCTTTTAAGATAACAAATGTTAGTAGTGAATATCTTATCAAAATATAGCAATGAGGTACCAAATCTATATTCATATCAAATACTCCAACAAATCAAGAAAGCAAAAGATTTTTACTAGTATGTGATGGCACGTTGGCAAAATCTAGCCATGTTCAAACCAATTATCCTAATGTACCAAGTTATCCATGTTAATATGGTGGTAATAGATAATAACATGTTAAGAACACAAGTATGTCAAGGTTTTAGATTTATCAATTTCCCAAATATTTTTCTAATTCAAAAAAAAGAAGGAATTGTTCCTCAAAAGCTATTAAGAAAAAAGATTAGAACTTACTTTGCCTTTCACGAAGAATAAGATTAGGCATTTCTGTTGCATAAACAGAATTAGCATAACAATTCTTTTATGTATGTATGTACTAGACAATACAACAATAGTATATTTCTCATATGTATAGTATATACTTACATCAGATAGGAAATGCAATGATGGCAGGAAGCTTCATAAGTCATAATGAAAAGAATATCTAATCATAATAGGCATATATGCATTAATACATACATATAACCAAATATCCTTGCATATCTACGTATATTTAGATTCCTTTGTGAGCCAAATAATGGAATCAATAGATACTAGACATACAAGTAAACCATAGATGATAAAATACTTGTGTCACCAACTTTTACAATTTGTTGTGGGTCGATTCAAATAAATCAAAATGAAATAAAAAATGTGGTAGTCTGAGTAGTCATAATTCCTAACATCAACCAATCAATACTTTACCATGCAACATCTTAGGTTCAACAATAGTATATTTGTCATAAATAAATTAGAGAAACTAAGAGATCTCAGAGCACATGACAGAGTACAACATGTCTGACCAAGTTTTCTAAGAAAAAAGGTTCCCACATGTATTGCACAAAGGCAACATTCAAGTATATAAGCATAATATTGTTCAAGATTTCTAGAGATGTTGAAAAACGAGTGCAAATATTTACAAGAAAACAATCTCTTATCTAGGCACATGAATATGGAAAACAAATGAATTGATAAGAATTGAGGAATTCAGATTCAACTACATGTAAAGACACTACCAGAATATCACAGTTTAGCGACACCAAAAAACTTCGCAAAAATGATAGAAAATGTCGCTAAGTACGTTTTTCGACGTATTTAGCGACGTTTTCTTATGGTCGCGGAAACCCTAGTCTGTGATTGCTAAAACGTCACTAATCGTCGCTCGTTCCGACGTTTATCGATGCATGTATACGTCAGTAATTCATCGACATTTACCGGCGTGACGTCGGTAACAGAACGACGTTTAGCGACGTCGGCAAACATCGGTCAATTGCGCGAAGCATTTAGAATATTTATCGACGTTTATCGATTCTCTAAACAACAATATTTTCTGCAAAAGTTATCGACGTTTACCGATGCTGAGTCGGCAATCACCGACGTTTACCGACGTAACTCAGCGTCGGTAAACGTCGGTAAGCGTCGGTAAACGTCGCTAAATATTCCAGAAAAAATAAAAAAATAAATTATAAAAAGTCATTTTAGAATCATATTTTTCTCCTGCAGTTTAATAAATAACAATAAATACATAATAACATGCCCTCCATGGTTTCTCTGACCCCTTCGGTGGAACACTCAACACCGGTAAATCACAACAATATAACACAATGTAAATCAACACAAACAAACAAATATCCAAGTCTATAAACCAACTAACCAACTAAACAAATATCCAAGTCTGTAAATTAATACATAATAATATGTCGTCCCAAGTCTACAACAAATAACCATCCAACAAATATCCAAGTCTATAAACCAACCAACAAATATCCAAGTCTATAAACCAACTAACAAATATCCAAACATCCTGACCACCAATACTAAAAGTCTATACACAAACTAAGAATCAACACAAACAAACACAAATAAATCCATATTGATAGGAACAAATAAACACAGATAAACAGTCCTAACTAGGACTACTGGGGATCTGGAAGAGGAGGGGCACCCCTCGCCTCATGGATAGAAACAACTCGTACTCCTCCCATGAAATCGTCACCGATGAAGAAGGTAGTGACGTCGGTGGAGTCGGTATTGTTGAAGAAGGCAGTGGCGCCGGCGGAGTCGACGACGATGAAGGCGCACCTGATGGACAATAACGTTCCAACGGTGCTAGTCGCTGGTGGTAGGAATCCATGGTAGATAACACCTCATAATGCTATCAACCATCGAATCCTGCATCAATGTGAGCCTCTCGCCCATGGACAGCGGTGATACCTGCAGATCCGTCACGCTGCACTCTGTCGATGCTCTAAGATCGTGCTATGAGCGCAGCATCGTCCGTCTGGTGCTGCTCCTGGATCCGTCGCAGCAGCTCATCACGGACAGACTCCACCATCTGCTGGACTCGGGCAGACTCCTGGGAGGGCTGCGGGCCATGCACACTAGCAGGGGAGATCCTAGAGGACTGTGTCGCAACTAGGGCGCCATATGTTACTATACCGTAGTACGTACCCCTGTGGAGACCACCAGCAGCGGTCACCCACAGCTCGTCCTCCGACGGAGCTGGAGCGGGCTGCGAGGAAGTACCGACCTCTCCCGTAGTAGGTGCACTAGCAGCCGCTTGCTCCTTAAGCCGTTGAAACTCGGCCTAGAAAGTATGGATACTCTATAACTTCTAATGTCTAATGTACTTATTATTACTAAATACATGAATATTTATTTGCATGCATATTTACTATGTTATATCAAAACTAACACGAAGTATTAAAATGAATAAATAGAATTTGATACTTATATAGGCCTGCCACGCCCTCTCGTCAATAAGCTTCCCGCCCTTCCGATGTGTGGACAGGAAGACAGTCACCATATTGGCGTCACCGTCCCTCTTTACCTGTAATTTAATATATCACCTTTTACTAATTTATCGGACTTGCATTAAAATAATATTTCTGAAATAAAAAAGACATACCAGACGACGAAAATATGTCGTCATCGGAATCGACCCACCGTACCACTTTGATCCATGCTTTCTAGCCGCTTTAGCCTTCTCAGACTTTTTCTTGTACCTTAGCTCGTCGAATCGAGCCTTCATTGCAGTCCACTGATCAGGGGTGATCCAACCTTGGATCAGCTTTTCGGTACGATCACGTTTCTTCTGATCATCAATAGAGTTGCGGATCAACTTAGCAGCGATGGAAGGAAATATCCCCTCGATCATCTCGGCCCGGTACGATGGATAGAAAAACATATGCTAGAAGAGTGCAAACCAAATATTTATCAGTTATATATAATATGCAAAAATTATATGATTCATGTTAAAAGCAAATATATTTTAACCTTAAAGCGTCCAAACCAGTGGGCCTTCTTCTCATCCGGAGTATCAGAGTAGTTTATCCAAGGACCACCATAATCAGTCCTCAATAACTGGCCTAGGCGTCTCTGTACCGACGGGGGACGATATCTATACAGACATATTATATTCATGAGATAAGTTCATTTATGATAAACACAGGAAAAAATTAATAAACCAAAACACTTACTTTGTACCGGTGGCCCAGATCTTCGTCCTCGTCTCCTCCGGAGGTACGCATGCATCATCTGCCTGATACTAGCCGACCGTCGGCTTAGCCTCCTCAATCTGCTCATCTCTCTCCATCATCGTATCAGCAGGAGGAACGCTATACTTAGAAGCAGTAACAGGCCTGGAACTACTCGTCCTAGGAGATATGCCATGTAGCGTCCTGGCAGGTGGAGGTACTGTCCGATACACAGGAGTACTGGGCGACGAGGACCCAGAGCCGGTACCAGTAGGAGGTACCGAAGGAGTACCCTATCCTCTGCCAGTACTAGTAGGAGGTACCAAAGAAGAACCCCGTGTCCCGCGTCGGAACGATCCGCGACGATCTGTCATACCTAATAACAACATATGATAAGATACAACAAATAATAGAGAATAGAAATATGAAAGTATAACAAAGACAAGATAATAACCAAGACAATATATGATGATACATTTTTCAAGAAACATCTAAGTCCAGATAGTATATTCTACAAGAAACATCAAAGTTCAGATAGTATATTCTACAAGAAACATCTAAGTTCAGATAGTACATTCTACAAGAAACATCTAAGTCAGGTAGTACATTTTACAAGAAACATCTAAGTTCAGATAGTAACCAAAACTAGATAATAACCAACTCTACATAATAATAAAATGAAAGTACATCTCTCTCAATCATCTTCAGAATATTTATCTTGTTCGTATTCCTCGACCTCATCTTCCTCTTCCTTCTCCTCCTCATCTTCACTATCATCTTCGCCTTCCTCTTCGGATAATTCTATTATCTTCTACATTAGTCGTGTAATACGTAACTTCCGTGGAGTCCATATCAACAATATTGGTTACAAGAGGTAGCTCGTCCTCCAGATAAGCTTTTTCGTCAACATCAAAAGTATCTCTAGCTATAGTCTTGCATACTGTCCACCAGTCAGACTTCATTCCTCCCCGTCTTGGATAAGCTGTGAAGTACACGAGCTGAGCCTAAGTTGATAGGACAAATGTTTCGTAGCCTTGATATCTATGCTTATAGTTTATATCCACAAGACCATGCTTGTCAATTTTCCAACCTTGACTTTCAATCGGATCGAACCATTCACACTTGAACAATACGATCTTTGCTGATTCTCTGCCATAATTATATGTAAACTCCACAATCTCTCGTAAGATGCCAAAGAAATCATTTTCTGGATCGACGTCTTTGAAGTTCGAAGATTTGATACACAAACAATAGTTTTTCGTAGAATCAAGATCCAGGAAGCTGTCTCTAATCGGAGCATTTGTCGACTTGAACCTAAAGCCATTAACACAGTAACTTGGCCATATTTTAATGGCAACAATTGGTCCCTTGGCAAGAGTTCTAATTAATTCAATCTCGGGTGAAATTAGACGATCGACCTAAATACCAAAGAAGAGATAGTAAGTTATTTATTCTCGTATTGCATTATAAGAGACCAGTAATTACTTAGCTGCTTACATATTCGCTCAACCAAGAAGAAAAATGATGTCTCATTTCCTGTTCTAATTCATCGTCTGTTAGGTAGGGTCTAACCGACCTCAACTCATCATTATACGTGCTGAAAAACAACAACGAATAAACCGCTGATTAGTAGTATAATGTTAGCTTATACTATTATATTGAGATGACGTAAACCAGCTCATCATTAATTACTTATGCCTCTAGCTTCTCCACTTCATCTTCGTCGTAATTGAGTAATATATACAACTGAGCATCCCTTAGCTCTTCGTCATTCAAATATCTCTTCTTCATTTAACCCGAAGGCTTTCCGGACGCATTGAATACTTTCAGTATTCCATCATTAGATTCTTGATATCAGGCGTCATTTCTCGGAGCCCTCATTTTATTCGTAGCAACATGAGGTCTGAAATACGTCGAGCAGAAGTTTGTAATCTTCTCGAGAATATAGGCTTCACAAATAGAACCCTCGACCCGAGCCTTATTTTTTACCTTCCTCTTTAGGTGGTTCAAATGCCGTTCAAACGGCTACATCCACCGATAACCGACGGGCCTACTAACACGTGCCTCGTAGGAAAGATGAATTGGCAAATGCTCCATGGAGTCGAAGAATCCAGAAGGAAATACCTTCTTGAGCTTGCACAGTGTTACCACAATATCGTTCTCCTGCTTTTGTAGACGATCGACAAACAACTTAGTAGAACAAAGATCTTTGAAGAATATGCTAAGCTCGGTCAATGGATCCCAAACAACCTAGGGTAAGAATTCCTGAATTACAAACGGAATTAACCTCTCCATGAATATGTGACAATCATGGCTCTTCATACCTTCCAGTTTGTTCTCCTTGAGGTCGACGCATCTTCTCAAGTTCGAAATATACCCGTCTGAAAATTTTAGACCTTGAATCCACCTACAAAGTCTCACTTTATCCTCCTTCTCCAGTGAGAAAATTGCCTTAGGCTGCTTCAACTTTCCATTCCCCTCCTCTATCAAATGTAATGCAGGACGTCTATATATTTTTTCCAAGTCCAATCTAACCTTTGGATTGTCTTTCGTCTTCCCCTTTACGTTCATTACAATATTAATTATGTTGTCAAACATATTCTTCTCGATATGCATGACATCAAGGTTATGTCTAATCAGATTGGTGCTCCAATATGGCAGATCACAGAATATACTCATCTTCATCCAGTTATGAGTGCGACCAAATCCGTCTCACT
Source organism: Iris pallida (assembly GCA_029216955.1). Lineage (NCBI taxonomy): Eukaryota > Viridiplantae > Streptophyta > Magnoliopsida > Asparagales > Iridaceae > Iris > Iris pallida. The sequence goes on along the minus strand of JANAVB010006993.1, from coordinate 12,374,702 downwards.
TGTAGCCCTTAGCAGGCTCTTCAATAACACTCGGTAAATCTTTTACCTCTTCCCATATCGTGTATCCGGGCCACCTTAACGGTGGATTAGCCTTCTCCACAACGCCAGCACGAAAAGCATTCATGTTCCTCCGGTACGGATGATCCTTCGGCAGGAATTATCGATGACAATCGAAGAAGCAAGGTTTGCCTACGTGTTTCAAACAGAAAGCCTTAGTACGGTCCATGCAATACGGACATGGAAGACGACCATGCGTGCTCTATCCAGATAACATTCCATAGGCCAAAAAGTTGTTGATGGTCCACATAAGTGCTGCCTGCATCTAAATTTTTTGTTTTCTAGAAACATCATACGTGTTGGAACCTACTTCCCACAGCTGATTCAACTCATCAATCAATGGCTATAAATACACATCGATGTTCCTTTTCGGATTGTTCGGACCTGGGATAATAACGATGAAGAACATATACGGAGTCTTCATGCACATCCAAGGTGGTAGATTGTACGGAGTGACGATCACAAGCCAACTCGAATACTGGGATCCCGAAAGTTCGAATGGGGTAAAACCGTTGGAGCAGAGGCCCAATCTGACATTATGCGAATCATAATCAAAATCTGGATACTCTCGATCAAAGTGCTTCTATGCTTCTCCATCAGATGGGTGATCCAACACTCGTTCGGTCTGTTCCCGCTTATGCCAACTCATGTTTTCTGCAGTTTCCTTCACCGTAAACAACTGCTGCAACCGCAGCGTCAACGGCAAGTAGTGCATCGAATCGGTAGGCTTCCTTGCACCGACAGACTTTCTTCTACCACTGCCCTGTAGCGAACAGCACCAAAAAATCTGCAGGCATCTTCATCTTTGTCATCTTTATAGTACAACATGCACCCGTTGTGAGATGCATCAATTTTCTCGTATCCCATCCAGAGCGATCTCATCATCCTCTTAGACTGGTAAAAGTCTTTAGGCAACTTAGCACCCTCAGGCAATATTTCCATAATCAACTCCATAAGTCGGTTGTAGCAATCTTGCGATATATTAAAATCGAACTTGATGCTCAACAATCTTGTAACCACCTCCAACGGTGAATGATCCTCACAACTAGGATATAATGGAGTCCTTGCATTCTCCAGCAACTCCATGAACTTTGCAGCATCGGCGTTCGGTGCCTCTTCAGGTGCTTCATGATTGTCCAGATCGAAACTAGGCCCCGTCGCGTCAAAAACCATGTTTACCAACCCACCGTCATAAGCAGCATGGTTGTGGACATCCACATAAGGCTCATACTCCGATGCTAAATACACAAGTTCTCCGTGCACGCTCCACTGATAGTAATTCGGCGTGAAACCCTTCGAATATAAATGATACGTAACCTTCACTTCTGGATGCTATTTTAAGTTGCGACATCTCACACACGGATACTTAATTTTGGTACTGTCCATGTACTGAGGGAACACCTTGGCAAACTGTAGGAACTGTTGTATACCCTCTATGAATTCATCCCGCACACCGCACATGTCATTAGGATAACGGTTGTACATCCAAGAACGATTCTGCAGATTGTAATTCAGCTCCATATCCATTTGAGGATAATTCTGTAAGATAGATACATGCACATCGTTGAAAGACTTGTAAAAGTAATAGGCGCATTAATTACGACATATCCTAAACATTGAAATAGAATTCCAAGTAATCATGATACAACAAGTGGTAATAGTGTATCACATGACATAACCATATGACCAATGTTTTGAGGGGTGCTATAGTGTATCAGAATTGATACTCAAAAGCACCAATGGTATACTCAAAACCACTAAAAAATGTCACGACCCGCTTTCGAATAATCGGACACAAGTCGGACACGCCCAGCCTTCGTCGTTAGACACGACCCGCTCCTGAATTAATTGATTAATTAAGAAGTGACCTTTATAGGTACTCATGACCAAATACCAATCTCCCAACACTATTAAGTTAGAAAACACTAGGTCCTAAAGTTTGCTAACACAATTCTCTTACTGGCCAAAATAGGGATTAATTATTAGAATTGTATATATATACATATATATACTTAGCAAGTATAACTTTTATTAGCCAAATATTTTAGACAATAGTTGGGAATATTTAAAATGATGACAATTAGAGTAATGGTAATACTCAACATATAATGTTAGCTTTAGGTCTTTCACCAAAACAAGAAACCCAGCTCTAATTTAACTTTCTTTCCTATCACGGCCTAAGTGGCTTGGACCTAACACATCCCATAAGGTGGAAAACAACTGATAATACTATATTCAGAAATGTCAAGGCCAGTCTAATTTCAAATACTGCATTGTACATAAATTAAACCAATATAACCGTCCAAGCAACTAAGCAATACCTCTTCCCATAAGCCAACCTGGCTTGTACCACTCAATACAAAGCAATTTAATACACCTCAGACATAACCCATCCTCCTGTTACACTTTTAGCTCAAGTCAAAGTATTACTGCTTACAATAGCAAAGTCCATATTACTACATAGATGCAACCCAATAGCACACAAATATAACATACTCACTATCTATACATAGAACCCATAAATTAGAATATATGCATCTCAACATATCATAGGTTACAGTAGCTAGCCGAGCTAAATACCATAGCTTCCCATTGAATATGAAGTCTTCTAACTCTATCAGCTATGGTCCAGTACTTCTCTAATCACATTGAATGGGAACATATACAACTCTATTGCAGTAAATCATTTAACAAGCTAAAAAAACATAGAATTTCTACTGTATTGAATCCTAGATTCAATCTCCTTCCCGTCATGGTCGACTCCCATCCCAGACACGCCACGCATACCCCCTGAGTCCAGATGACCTCTAGCACCCGACACTCCATTGCACACACCAATTAATTAGGATACGACCTGACTGCATCATGAGCTATCTGGGCACAGACACAACCATCCCCTATCTAATTATTTGTGCCTGTGTATATGTGTGTCCAATTAGGGTTAGGGTTTACCTGATCAACGAGGGGGTGGGCAGGAGGTGAGGGGCATTGACCGACGAAGGGTAACCGGAGAGGAGAAGGACCCTAGTGGAGAGGAAGGGGTTGGCGAACGGTTGTTGGGCTCCGACGATGGCGAGGGGGAACGGCGATGGCTAGAGGTGGTGGAGGTGGTGGACGTTGGGCTCCGACAATAGGCGAGGCGTGCGGTGGTCGAACGAGCGAAGGGGTATGAAATTTTTGGAGAACGAATAGGGGGAGGAAGAAATGAAGTCGGAATCCTATATTAAAAACATTAGCGACGTCACTAAAGACGTCGGTAAACGTCGCTATTATTTGATATTAGCGACGTAAAAACACTTACATCGATAAACGTCGCTATTACTAGTCAAATTAGCGAAGTTCACTGACTTATTAGCAACGTTATTTTTTTAACTTAAAAGACGTCGCAGTAACATCGCTGATCATCGCTGATAGCGACGATCAGTGATGTTTTAATTATGCGTCGCTAATTCCCTTAATGGTAGCAACATTTTTAATAAACGTCACTAATTTCGTCGGTAATATGACTTATTTTGGTAGTATATTAAGTTCAGAATGAATGGAATAACAAAAGTAAAATAACTAGCAAATAGAAAATGAAATATGATGCTACTATGCCGAAACCAAATAATAGAACATTGAGTGAATATGACATAGCAGTCAAATATTAATACATAGTCAAATTAAGCATGAACAATATTCCGTTCTAGTTCCCATCAGATTTCTAAATTTCACAATAATGCCATTATTAGCAAACTCATCATCCCAATTTCTTAGCAAAAAAGGGAGCAATAATCACAATGTGCCAAAATCATCTCAAGCATAATGGCCACATATGTATGTAGCAGAGATGTGCATATTCACAACAGTGGAAACAAACACAAAAATCCAAGCATGGACCATTTCCAAAAGAAAATATATAGCAAGTTCCTCACATGATACTTTGACCCCAACTATTTTTTGTTGTAGAAGAAAATGCATAGCAAATTCCTCACATAATGTTCAGTGAGGATGGTCTAAATGTAATTTATTTGTGAATTTAAAAACCCGGTGCTTGTACAATCTGATCAGCAACGCCAGATTAGGCCATCTCCATTCCAAGCTATATAACTGCAGTTCCTACTTTTAATCTCTTTATTTCTGGAGAAAATAGCATACGAGAATATAATCAACTGAGTGCATTCAGGAAACAACGACTAAATATAAAGCTCAAATAAACAACAAAAGTGTTTGCAAAGAACAAAAAGTTTTATTACAAACTAAGAAAAAGAGTACAGGAGTATAATTGATTTTTGGGGAAGTACAACTATAGTAATCTGACCAGAAGACGATCACTTTATCCCTTAGACGATGTGATATCGAAGACATGAGCCTCTGGAGAATGCAGAAGCACTTTAGCAGGAGATTATGATCACTCTTGATCCCATGAAAATGATTTGAACTCTATTTATAGAGTTCATGAAATAACCATTTAGTAGTTATACTGGGTTACGCACGCTTCAGATTGTATGCCACTTGTTCACTTGTGCGAATGGTTGCACTAACTACTATAGATGCGTGGCATCATTTGATTGATATGCGCGTGGTCGTGAGCAGTATAGTGGACACGTTGTACGAAGTTACTGGCTTGTGTGCTACATCACTCTGTTTCGAACACTGTTTGATTACTCTGTGCGAGCTTTATCAGGTTGCACGTGGGCGTAATACAACAACCTGCACAAGCATTTTACACCAACTACTATAGTCGCATGGCATCGTTTGATTGAGATGCGTGTGGTCGTGGGCTGTGTAGTGGGCACGCCCTGCGAAGTTGATGGCTTGCGTGCCACGTCACCCTGTTTTAAAATAAGAGTTGATCAAGTGGCGCCAATTTGTCAGGCTGTACATAGGTGCAACTTAACAACTGGCATCTTTGACTAGGTCTTCTGTGCTGTACTGATTAATCCTTGCGCCATTCAGTGACTTGCATGAACTAGCTGTCAGCATTAATTACATGCTGACAAAATCTTCTCGAGTGCCACGTTGTGCGGGATTCGAAGGGATTTTCCTTAATCTCCGTGCTGTCAGTTGTCAGATAATGATGATGCCATTATAGCTTCTCGAGGAAGTGTGCCACGTGGCTCTTGCACAACCTGACTCGAACGCAACCCGGCTTTGGCACAACCTGAAGCTACACAACTTGATTGTTTGGTACAATATAATATTTTAGCGCCATCTGATGATCGAATATTTTAATGTGTGGTGCATCTTATTTTTTATGCTCTACAAGACCCCCTTTAAAGTTTTTGAAACTTGAAAATACTTCAGAGTTTTGAAATACTTTGAATTATGCTAGTTTTGTTTGGATTGCGCTAGTCTCAACCGACTCCACTTTTTTAGCGCAAATTGTACGATGAACTTTTGAAGCTATAAATATCCATATATTTTAGACTCTTCATTTGTACTGAAGTTTAATTTCTCAAAAACCCTATCTTCCCTTCTTCTTTTCAAGCTTCGATTTGCATCAAATGGCGCCCAAGAGATCTGATGTCGAGAAGGGAAAGAGTGTTACTGAGTCTTATTCTCGCGTTCTACCCACACGCGCACCTCAGTATGCTCCCCCTTCATCACGACGAGAGACGGCCAACCCGACCATAGAAGGTGAATGTTTTGACAACAAACATCGACTAATCCCTTTTTAGGGTTTGGTTTGATTTTGTCAATATGCACGCCTATTCTTTTTAGAATTAGGCGTGTTTCTTGACTTGCGCCCTTATTCTTAGGGTTTGGTTGCTGTCCAGACAATGTTGCGTACCGTTTCGAGAGTAGTACTTTTTGATTCTGTATAATCAGCTTGGCGCAACTTGAGATGATGCACCATACAGATGTTTGTTTCGATCGAAATGTCGCGTAACATAAGATCGGGCACCCGATATGTTGTGCAACATAGATATGGTGTAATACAAAATATCGCAAAATATGACTGTTGCGCAACCTGTGATATATCTATTATGTTTCATTGAACCAGACATTAAGCTCTGTTTACTTATTTTCATGTAGTTAATCTCAGAGAAGACCCAAATGCTGAAATCTATGATTCGGCCTTCAACGTGTCGAAGTACCGAGAGGACTTATCCCACGTTCAATATCCTCAATATGATCTTCCTGAGTCCCGAAGAGCTATGCTTGCATCTCAAGATAATTCTACTTTATTATGCTTAATGAACGGGGAACCTTTGGAAAGTTTGGACAATGTCGTCCATAAGAAATTAGCTTTCTTATTTGGAGAGGCGATCAAGAAGACATCCCAGCCCAAAGCGAAGAGAGAAGACAGATTTTATCAATATGGGGATATGATCATGTACCTCCCAGAAATGCCGAAACACTTGTCTTTTGTCTCGATACGTATTTTCTAGTTATCCCGCTGCATGGGATGGGACCTGACCCCGATTCAACAGGCCAGAGTAGTAAGGATATGCTACAAATTGGGCCCACAGAACAAGGATTTGTTCTATAGCACTTCGGAGAGATACAGCTCCCATCTGAGAGGTTTGAGACCAAGCTGTATCCCTCCTGAAGATTCATCAATGTTGCTTTCCATCCTTGTACCTATTTTTGCGAATATGTTTGCGAAGGATGAAGGAAGTTACCCCGATCAGACTATACGCTTAACGGGCTTAGTGAATCCTGACATGAAATGCTAGAACAGTGTAGTGGTTTGGGTTTGGATCATTTTAAGGATAAACTTCTTAAATTAGAACTCTATGATCCGATTTGGACTACTGCTCATGGCTTTCGTCCAAATGCTCACATGTTTCTGGATTTAGTTGAAAGATATAATGAAAGGACCGGTACCTTCATGATACCTCACTTAGAAATCGGCTTCGCTCTTCATGAAATGAAGTATCTTTCACATTTGCCAATGGGTGAAAATCTCTATGAAGAATATGTGCCAACGAATGAGGAGTTTGATACTCTCTCTGCAAAGAACCCTAAGATGGTGGCTGTGTTCGAAGAATTATTATGCCATTATCTAATTTGTTCCCTTTATTATAAAAGTATTTCCAAAGGGACTTGCTACATTACCAAATGGCTGCCATATCTGTTTCTCGGGGATCCTCATGAAGAAAAGATTGTTGAAAGTCAAGCCTGCAATCCTTGTTTTTTCGAACCGCTCGAACGCAGCGATGTAGAAAAATTGGTAGAGAAAACTAAGCACTGTGATAACATCTTGGATATAGATTTGTACCCCTTTACTGCTGGTACCAAAATCAAAATTTATCTTAGACAAGGTTATAGAACCATGTCTCAAGAAGCCCAGCTGGTGGGTTTCCTCTCTTTATGGTTACGGCGGTTTGTGATACCTGGAGCAAGTGTCGTCGACCGATTCCATCGAGGTGTACTATTTGCTGCAGTGCGTCTAGTAGTCGGTTACAAGTTAGATCTTCTTTCGGTGATGACATGTCGCTTGAATGCAGGCTTGCGTTCTTTCGTTAACACCATGGTGTATGATAAAAGTTCTCGGGATGACTTACCTCGTACCGAAATTCCATACACATATCTATTTGGGTGGTTGCTGTTACATTATCCTGATTTGATAGACCCTTATATGGGTGCAGTCGGAGGTGACTTCATCAGGCGTTATTCCAATGCTCGATGGAACATCAATGCACTGTCAGAATGTCGAAGAGCTTTAAACTGAGGGTTCGGATGGAGATTTCAATGTGTTTCTCCTCCTCCAGGATATGAGAATCTCCCTCCACAACTCACGGACCTAGAAACAGCATCTCTCCGTCTGTCTTCGACTGAATTCGCATGGTTGAAGACAATTCGGCCTTCACATTTAGTTTATTAGTTTGAAGGCGAGTGCTTTCTATAACCGTACTTACCAAGCCGACTTGCCTGAAAGTTTGGTTATGATCAACTGCATGTAGGTAATGCCACCACCTGTTTACAGGCTAAGGGTTACCTAATAGACGATGCCAGAACTTAGAGATACTATAATGCAAGAGGGACTAAGGCCATATTCTCGATGCCTCATGTCTCTCAGATAGGCTCGCGTATGTTATATACATACACAAATTTTTATACTTTAGCTAACACCTTTACCGAAAACTTCAATATGGCTGACAGCTTTGCCAGTGGTAGACGTTCAAGAGCTGGAGTTCGTACTGCACGTTCCTTCAGAGATGAAGAGAATCACGAACCTGCTGATGAACCTCTGGAAGCCTCTCTCATAGGTTTTTATGATGAAGTCAACGAACCCCTAGATGTATCTTTGAAGATACGGAAGGAGAAGTCCCCAACGAAAGGACTTGGGAGAAAAAATGGCTGGAGAATCATCAGCCCCTTCTCATCCTCATGATCTTCCTTCTTCTCCTATGGATGTAGGGAAGAGAAAGAAGATTACACTGGTCATTGTAGAGCAACCCACCACCAGGACCACGCGGTCCCAGACAAAACAGATGCATACCGGAGCAACCTCTAAAGGAGGAGAGGCAACTCCTTTTTCAGTTCCAAGAAGCAGTCCAGCTGCCCAAAGAGAGATTATTATAGAGCCCAATATACCAGTCGACCTTGATAAGGTTGAAGAAGAACCTGAAACACCTCTAGTATGCAAGGCCAAAAGGAGATTAATAGTGTCTCCAAAAGATCATCAAGAAAAATTGCCTTCGCAAGATATACCACCTCCACTAGGTAAATTTTAATATTCCTTTAATGTGATCTTGATCGAGTAACATATTAACACTGATTCCCTTTTTTTATCTGGAGAGGTTAGCACTCCAGCTCGGGTCGTTACAGAAGGGATTCCGGGGCCCATAGTTACACAAATAATGATTCTCGTGACTGTGTTAGCTGCTGCAGGAATTATGATGTCATCTCCAACTCCAGGAGTCACAAAGTCTACACTCCCCGAGAAGGAGTTGCCTTTCACATAATCCAATCCTGATGTCGCTATTCCTTCCGTACCCCAAGCTCCTACTCACTCTCAAGAGGATCAAGAAATGACAACAGCTCTTGCAGACTGTGATTACGGCGATGCATTTGAAGATGATTCTACAAGCACCGTGGAAGGAGACCAGACTTAAGCAGAAATCATGCCGAATCAAGCATTGTCAATTGAAGAATGCCATACTATTATTGAAGGTGAAGAGCATCTTGTTGTTGAAAAGGGGCTTTCAATTCCAAAAACTGATAAGCCTAAAAGCCAAGATAAAACTGAAGATCATGAAAATCAGGCCATGGCCCCTAAAGATGTTGGGATCAATGAAAATCTCAACACTGATACTACAGAGATTCAAACTCCCATCAATCAAGCTTTTGCGGTCAAGGATTCAGAAGTTATTGCCCCAACTGAACAAGCATAATCAGGGGTCGGAAGTAGCCATTTCTTATCAGGCGGTTCTGACGCTAGGAGTAGTCAGGTAGCTATATCTGAAACTACCATGGCCAGACTTTGCCCTAATTTGGACATGTCGCGTGAAACCCCATATGTATTGCCAGGATCAGGTAAAATTTTGACTTTTATTTACCTTAATTCCTGTAATTTATATATGATAATTATGCATCTTGATTACAATGGGTCCTGTGGGGACACTTGCGAAAGTTGCGTCGACCACATTCAGTTTCAGCTCGACTATGGCTCCTCTGGATATGGGGACCCAAACTAGAGAGGGGATCTCTTCTATGATGCCAGTACTCGGATCCCCTGATGTACAATCTATAGTTCCTCCAGTTACTTCAGAAGTAAGAATTCCAATAGAAGTGGCTACCCCGGGGATCTCAACAATGAATAAAGTTGTAGTTGAAGCTTATACTAACGCTTTCTTCACTTCTCTAAAGCCTCTAATTCAAATGGTCATGGAAAAGGACCAACCTTATGAATCAGTAAGGGGCCCTTCCTCCTTCATCATCGGAGCTATCCGCAAGATTGGAGATCTGGATAGAGTCAATTATTTAGATCATATTTTGAATGAACTTGAAGAATCAATCAAGTCTTACAAAGATTTAACAAGAGGAAACATCCAGAAGCTTGTAGATACTGAGTGCGAGGTGATGGCTCGTGAAGCTGAAATGCGAAGAGCAGAATTTGAAGCTTCCGTGGTAGCTTTCTCACGACGTTCCGCAAAGTTGGAATCTCACATTCTCGAGACAACTTTTTCTGTTGAATGTTATAAAACTGAAGCTGTAGAGAAGAAAACAGAAGCTGCTGAATATCAAGTTCGTCTCCAAGAACTAAAAATCGAAATGGCTCAGCTTCGAAAAGCAGTTAAAGCAGCTTGACGATACGAAGAAGAAGTATTGGAGATGCATCAAATCGTTGTGAGCCAATTAGATGACCTGAGGAAGCAACGGGATGCTCTCATTCAGACTGAGGGTGCAGAATTGGAATGTCGAGCAAAAATGCTGCAACCCTTTGATCCAGAATCCGGGAGAGCCCTTGCAAGATAAAGGGTACTTGACCCCAGGTAGAGAGGGCAGAGAATTTGAAAAGATTAATCATTGATCTCAACACTCAGCCTCCCCAATGAAGCAGTCTACAGGATCTTTTATCTTCTTTGCCTTTAAAAATGATGTACTTTTCTTTTCGACATTTTGAACATTATGGCAATAAAATAATGCTCTTTTTGTGATTATATTACTTGTTATATACCTATAGTAGATATAAGTAATAGATAAGGATAGGAAAATATATTCAGAGGTACCAGACATGACATATCCTCTAAAAGAAAATGACAATATTAATTATATCTGTTTAGAGGTAATATGGACGTGACAAAATATAATTCAGGATATTGTTATTTCAAAAGACGACTTTATCAAAGGTAATGTGGACATAATAAGTCGCTGATACAGAAAATAGAATTCACAGGTAACATGGACGTGAATCTATTGATATAGAAAATAGAATTCAGAGGTAATATGGACATGAACTCATTTTTTTTTCTATTGATGATCTTTAAATCGGTTAGGACTTAAAGACGGGATATCATGTCTAAAAAGACAAGATATCTATGATAGTATGGTTTTATCATAAAAAGATATCTTTTAAAAACAAATAGGTTTTAAAAGATGGAATTGATGATTTAGATAGACTCCATTTAAGATTTTGAGAGGAAGGGTATTCCTGAGATACCAAAACCCTGGTTTATCCGCTTCAGGGAGGCTTTTGCTAACAAAAATTAGTTTTGGAAAAATTTTATTTCCAATATTGACTTTAACCAACTGATCTTCAGTAGGTAGCTCACGTTGCTCAAAACGAAGCTCCTATTGAGTATCCATCCTTTGTGCCCAAGGATCAGATTCAGAAGCTTCGGCAAAGTCTTCGTCATCTTACGAGAACTCGACAGTCACCATATTGGAAGATAGAGTCACGCGATGGACGTGCCCTACACTGGTGTCTGAATCCTATGAGATAGAATCAGAAAAGTTAGATCGTTCTTCTTCCTCGAATTTGGAGGCTTCTAGAGTCGGAGTTGGTGAAGTATAACCTAATCCCCACTTTGTTTTACTGTAGTATTATTGATTTTTCTTTTGGAGTAGGAATACGAATAGGAGTTCGCCTTCCTTTGCTGCCATTGTGACCAGCTTTAAAATTATAGCCCATATTTTGAATGATATCTTTTGATTGCTGACTATAAGACGTAGTTCAAGTCTTCCATTATCGTGATTTTCTTCTTCGCTATCGGGCGTGATCTTCTGTTCTGTTCCTTTACTAAAAAGTATAGAAAGTTCATCTTTCTTTCTGGAAGGAACTAAGAAGAAGGAGTCCTGCATTGGCTCGAGGAATACTTCGTTTTGAGAAGCTTCAACTGCTCCTATGGCAAGTAGTTCGAAGTTATCTAACATTTTTAAATAACATGAGTATAATAAAAAAATCAGTATACTATAAAGGAGAAGCTACTTTATTGATTTGTACATCATCATTTACAAGATAATTATTAGCCTTCACAGAAGGCTTAGTAAGGTTGATAACCAGAGTATAAGAATGAGAAGGAGGAGGTTTGTTACGACAAAGGTCGATAACAGGAGGCTCAGAAGAGGTGAGCTCCCTTTGTTCCTTTTTTACAGTAGGAGGGTGTTTGTTATGAGAGGAAAGATGTATGGTCAATGTCTGATAAGAAGAAGGACAAATAGCACGTCCTTTGACGGGGATCACGAGAACATCTTTTGAAGTATGTTTCTGATCCTCCTCACTATCCATTGCCATTATAACTTTCATGAACACCTCTTTGTACATCCGAGAGTCCATAAAATATGCTTCAATCCCCCTGAAAGGATTCAAGTCGGCTACTTTCTTTTGGACTTCTCCATTGGCATCCACATATTTGAAGCATTGATGTAAAGTGGATGGTACAATGTTATGTTCATGCAGAAAGGGTCTTCCCAGAAAAGCATTATAAGAGCCGTGATTATTGATCACGTAGAAAGTAACTTTCATACGAAGATTGCCTATTTAAACTTTCAGACGAATCTTTTCCAAAGGTTCACTTCTCCCAGAATTGAATCCCAGGATTGTCGTGATGGTTGTTGAAAGATTATGTACAGGAATCTTCAATGCATCTAGTAGAGTCTTTGGCATAATGCTAAGCGTAGACCCAGGATCGATCAGGATATGATCAACCTTCATGGTATCAATATATCCCGTGAAGTAGAGGGTTGATCAAGACGATTATCTTCTAACAACATATCGTCTTGTGTAAAGGTGATGTTTGGCATCAGTTACATCACACTATGACAATGAAGGCATGTTATAGGCTCATCCTCTGGTTTCTTGAAAAGTGCTAGACAAGTATCGGCTTGCGTTAAAGCTTTACTCAACGTTTCTCGAGTCTTCCTCGAAAGACGGAGTAGCCCAAAAATTGACAATCTTGCCGAAGTATTGGCCAGCTGAGCCAGTATATTAAAGTTATATGGCTTCTCAAGTCCTAAATTGGAGTCTTCTTCAATACTTTGTCGAAACGGACAAGCTATTTTCCTTTGTCATCTGTCGTCGGTTTAGGAAGAGTTGGCTCTATCAGAGGTAATAAAGCTGACTGAACATTAACAGCAGGAGAAGATGATGCTTGAGGAGCCTCCAGAGCTGGAGCAGGGTCATCTTGACCTTTTGAATAGTCCCTAAGGTAAGGTTTCTCAGACCTGGTACCAGTCAAGACTTCTTCCTCAAATACAAGCTCAGAGGACACCGCATTGTAGTTCTTTGCCTGGATCTCAGTTCTGGAAGAATTTTTTCGGCGAGATGGAGAGTTTGTCTAGTAACCCAAACCAACCCGAGATTGGTTGTAAGAAAGACATAGAGAAAGAGGTACATGAAACCCCTTTCCATGATTCAAACCATAGGCCTCTTGTAGATCATATCCCATCTTTGTGATGAGTTCACGAGATTGTGGACTGTACAGATGAAAAGCTGGTCGGTATTCGACATCTAATTTTGACAATATTGACTTATCAATAGAAGAAGAAGAAGGATTATCTGCTGTCGGGATGAAGGTAGCAGTTAGATGTGGAAGACAAGGCTCGCCAAATAAAATCATGTGACATGATTTATTTTCAGTAGCCTTTTTGGACTTGGTGAAAGAAGATAGTGTTTCAAACTCTACCACTAATTCTGGATGTATCTATATAATCTCTCCTTTATCAGTAGACAGAGGAACAAGACCATCTGTCCGTGCAGGTAGAAGATTAACAATCTCCAGAGTAGTTCTCGGAATAGGGATGGTGCCGTCTTGCACAAGTTGAGCTGGAAAATCTCCAAATAATAAAGAGACGACATTAGCCATTACAGTTTTCTCGTCTTGCTAGAGAGTGATTGTACCAGAATTGACCATCTCCTGAATTTTACCCTTGAGCACATAGCACGCTCGAGTTGGATGTCCAATAAACCTGTAATAAACACAATATTTAGGATAGTCAGTCTTCATCAAAAGAGTATTCTTCTTTTGGACGAGGTGTCCGTTGTGGTGGTGCTGAAGGGGTAGATGTTGGCTGATTTACATTGATAGCTAGAGCTTCTTTGTCTTTGAGGTTAATGTCTAAAGTCTCCTTGCTCTTGCGATTGTTCTGGAGGCCATTATTATTTGTGTAGCACGTTCATCTTTGTCAAGATTTGGCATTTGAATGCCTAATTGCTTGAATTTGTCAGCACTCTCTTCTGCGACTTTGGCATTCATTATAAAAGAGGGCCATTCCTGGAACTGTGCTGATCCTGTACACATGCTGATTATAGACAACAAGTTTGATTTACAAGTGTCTATAGTTAAAGCATCTGGAGTTCCGAGAGTCATTTTGAGTGCTTTACGGTAGAACCGTCCAATAAAATGTTTAGTCATTTTATTATATTATTGTTTGATTTTGATGAGAGTAGACATAGTCATGTCCTTGGTTTCCTCATAAAATCGTTCCAAGAACATTTGTCTGAAGCCATCGAAAGAGGTTATGCACCTATCTGGTAAACTACGATACCAGTCATATGCTGTATCAGTTAAACAGCCAACAAATACTCAGGTAAGGAAAGCATTATTTGGTTGGAGGTGATCAGTCATTACTTCAAAGTGGTTGAGGTATTGACTTGGAGACGTGCTGCCATCAAACAGCATATAGTATGGGGTTTGTATTTAAGAGAAAATTGGACCTCTTTCCACTCTATGGGATAGGACTATTTGATCCCAAGCTTCTGCAGGCCATCCTTCTGTTTGAAAGCTTCAAATTGAGTACGTAAAAGTTTTACGGCCTCATTGGTATCTCATGTTGATTGTGGAGTAGTAGATTGATTCAATGTGTTAGGAGGGGGTACTGCATGATAAGTACCACCCCCCGCACCAGATTGACTTGGAATAGCCTATGCAGGAATGGAAGCTGTGTGAGGAGATTGTACCCCCAGATCAATATTGGTGGGAATTTATGTTGTCACAGATTCTTAAGTCAAAATCAGATTCGCGACTGGTGGAACTGTATGTTGTGCCTTAATCATAGCATACATTTCTGCCATCATCTCAGCCATGTTCTTCAAACTAGCCTTCAAAGCAGCAATTCTTTGCTCTTGACTGGAAGAAGTGGAGGTATCTTGATCTTCTGTGACGGCATAAGCAGTCATTCTCTAGCCTTTGAAGACGAGCTAGTGGAAAGAATGGTCCTTTCAAAACTTTTACTGTCAGCATCAAAGTCACATAAAGAACTATCCCCAGAATAAGTGATATAGATATCTTTTTGACTGAAGAAATCATGGTTTGAATCAAGAAGATTCCTTTGACCCATTGTATATCGGCTTCTTGATCTAGTATATTGGTATACTCCTTCACCGGATTCATGAATTAGATCTAAGTATTGCTGACTAGGATTGCGGGACGCATTACGTCTTGGACGTTTTCCACCCCCAGTGCTTCGAGATGTCATGTTGACAAAAGAATGGAGTAGTTCATCTTCATCCAGTTGGATTGGTTCAGGAGTCTGAACATAATTCAAACGGTCAAAGACGGACCGCTTGGCTGACTGACAGTAGTATTTGATGACAACTTCATGATGGTGGTTGCAATGATGTTCTTGTTGTTGGACCACCGCTGGACGGGATGGATTTGCAACCTTCCACTTCTATATTAAGAGTTTACGGAGGTCGTTAATAGGATGAAAAAAAGTTACAGGAACGTAGTCCTTGATGATATTCAGGACATGGTTCCTGTTCCCGAGGTGTCATGTACCTTGAGTGTACAAGGATGTGCTAAGCTGGTTAGCATAAGTCACAAGATCTTTCACCTCAGCATTCTTCCTATGGTGTAAGTTAGCAACTGGTACGGGTTGTGCTTGATGCATCTTGTAATTTCCCGAGGTTGAGCCTAATTGGCACCTGTTGATATAGGTGCGCAAGTCTGACAGGGGAGCTGCTTGTGTATCTACTTGAGATACTAGTAGTTTGCCTCGTCGAGATCTTGAAATACATAAGGTTGGTAGATCCTGCCCTAATCTCTTTGGAGTAGGCAAATTGCCCTTTTGCATGGAAGGTTTGTTCTGAATTGAACTCATCTTCCCGATAGAGATTTGGTTGTCTCTATTAAGGAGAGCAGTACTTTCCACCCAGTCAACGACTCGAGCAGAATGAGGAAAAGTTAAAGAGCCTTTTCCTTGATTTAGTAATTTCTCACTAAGCTTTTGATTTGGTAGAAAAGTGTGCTTTTCTTTACATTGCGTTAGTACACAAGTTCGTGCAGGTTGCGCCAAGGCATGAACCCGTGCAAGTTGTACTGAAGCATGAACATGCACAAATTGTGCAGAAGAAGAAAAGGCCAAAGGGTACTTTTTCTTGTTTTAGATAGCAGTGTGTCGAGACAGAGTCTCCTTTAATTTCAGAATTGAAGAAGTGGAGGGATTAGCCAAAACGCTGTTTTCCTTAGGTTGCGCTGAAGCAGTGATGGGCGCAAGTTGCACAGAAGCAGGAATAGGTTCAGGTTGCGCTAGAGAAGAGAGGGCTGAAAGGCACTTTCCCTTATTTTGGACAGCAGTGTGTTGAGACAGATTCTCCTCCGATTTCAGAATCGGAGAAGTGGAGGGATTAGCCAAAATGCTGTTTCCCTTAGGCTGCGCCAAAGTAGCGATGGGCGCAAGTTGCGCAGAGGCAGGAGATTGCACCGCCGAGGACTTAGGAGTCCAAATAGAGCACGTCTTGCTCTTAACTATGGCAGCAGTGCGCTTGGCACCCCCAGCATTGATCTTGGTATCGTAGGCTGTCTGGTCGACTTTAATGACCAGGGTCTTCTGCGTTTTGCCGATTGACGCGGTATCACATTGAGTTGTCACTTTCTCCTCAGAAGAGAAAGTTGTCCCCAGCAGAGTCGCCATTTTGTTTGTAAAGAATAAAAAGTTTTATTACAAACTAAGAAAAAGAGTACATGAGTACAATTGATTTCTGGAGAAGTACAACTATAGAAATCTGATCAGAAGACGATCACTTTATCCCTTGGACGATGTGATATCGAAGACACGAGCCTCTAGAGAATGCAGCAGTACTTTAGCAGGAGATTATGATCACTCTTGATCCCTTGAGAATGATTTGAAACTCTATTTATAGAGTTCATGAAATAACCATTTAGTAGTTATTCTGGGTTACGCGGGCTTCAGATTGCGTGCCTCTTGTTCACTTGCGCGAACGGTTGCACTAACTGCTGTAGACACATGGCATTATTTGATTAAGATGCGTGTGGTCGTGAGCAGTATAGTGGACACGTTCTGCGAAGTTAGTGGCTTGTGCGCCACGTCACTCTGTTCCGAACACTGTTTGATTACTCTGCGCGAGCTTCATCAGGTTACGCGTTGGCGCAATACAACAACCTGTGCGAGCATTTTGCACCAACTGCTGTAGACGCGTAGCATCGTTTGATTGAGATACGCGTGGTCGTGGGCAGTGTAGTGGGCACGCTCTGCAAAGTTGATGGCTTGCGTGCCACGTCACCCTATTTTAAAATAAGAGTTGATCAAGTAGCGCCAATTTGTCAGGCTGTGCATAGGCGTAACTTAAAAACTGGTGCCTTTGACTAGGTCTTTCGTGCTATACTGATTAATCCTTGTGCCATTCAATGACTTGCGCGAACAAGTTGTCAGCATTAATTACATGCTAACAAAATCTTTTCGAGCGCCGCGTTGTACGGGGTTCGAAGGGATTTTCCTTAATCTTCATGCTGTCAGTTGTCAGATGATGATGATGCCGTTATAGCTTCTCGAGGAAGTGTGCCACGTGGCTCTTGCGCAACCTGACTCCATCGTAACCTGGCTTTGGTGCAACCTGAAGCTGCGCAACTTGATTGTTCGATGCAACATAATGTTTTGGCGCCATCTGATGATCGAATATTTTAATAGGTGGCGCATCTTATTTTTTATGCTCTACAAAAAGCTAATCCTAGACCAGCAAAAAGGTCTACGCTTGACCAGTCATGCATGGCTAATCTAGATTCTGTTTATTTTTTGATTGGGTTATTTGTGTATGCAAATAGATGGCAAAATTATGGGTTCTTATTTATCTCATTTTGTAAATTTGTACTTCATTGTGGCTACCTAAGCTTTGTCACATGCTCTACTCAGAACTGTATTATCAATTGTCAGTTATGGAAATTTTGGATTTAGCTTTGTAAATGTTACTTCTCATATTGTGATGTCAACCTGTGCTCTTGTTGTTCACTATTAATTACATAGGATGAGACATGACTATAGTAATAATAATAACCTAAACTTTAATATATTACTGGTTTCATTATGTATTTGCATCAAAAGACTTCCAGTTGATTATTAATATTATGGTGAATAATAGAGCTATAAAGGACACAAAAAGTTAATTCTCATCCTAATATGAAATTTCTAACATACACAATTTCAGGATACCTAAATATATCCCAGTATACCATATTAGCAAACAAATTTCTACAACACAATTTATCGTATAAAAATTTCTTAGACCCAAATTGTTTGTTGATCTAAAGCTACCTTACACAAAAATGGGATCTAGATGAATTATAAACTCCGAAAAAATGCAGCCAATACACATAAATTAGAAAGCGGAGACTCAAAAACATCTGACATCCAACCAAATATAGTGGGAATCACTAAAAATTTTTAAGATGTATTAATACAAAAAAAATATGACAGCAGATGTACAGTTTCTGCAGTTGCTATTTTTTGACATCGAAGCATAAGAAGAAAAAAAATCTTTTTTTTCTAATATCATGACTCCGTGTCAACTCCATAAGGACAGTAAGTTGTCTAATTATAGTTGCCTAATTACCAACTTGAGAGATTTGTATTTATTGCAAATTGCCAGAAAAAAAGAGCAAGGTTCAAAAGCACTATTTGTGGGCAAAGCATTGTTGAACAGAACTTGAGAAAGCCATTGGAAAGGGATATTTCTGTACTCGCATAAAATAAAGTTTCCTGGACCTTTTCTCTCCCAAAAGTGGACCTAATCAATGTTCCTGGACTCATTTTATAGCCGACAAAAACCTTCTCATTCTGCAACTTCTCTCTCTCTCCGAAAATTTCTATATATCTCTGATTTTGTGGTTCTGTAAGGATGATGAGTAAAGGAGATAACTTGAACTTCCTCAATACACAGGTTAAATGTTTGTATCCTCAAAAACCTCTATATACTCCAATGAAATTGCCATATACTGATGTTCTGTTGTCGATTTGTCTTGGTCTGCAGACGTGTGTTCTCAAACTGAACGTCTGCTATGATGAGTGCCAGATCAATGCATACTAATGTATTTATCAACTTATATTGCTTGCAAAAAATATCTAGCAAAAATGTTTAGGTCCATGCAAAAAATATCTGACATCCAAACTGAAATTGCCATATACTGATGTTCTTTTGTCGATTTGTCTTGGTCTGCAAACATGTGTTCTCAAACTGAACATCTGGCCAACAATGTTACTTGAAATCATCCCAAAACATATCTGACATCCATTTAAAATCTTGCAAACCCAGAAAATTTGTAGGTAAAGAAGTTTTACTAAAGAAATTTGCTTTACATGGGGCGGGCATAGTTACCTGGATAAGCTAGCAAACAAGCGGCGATCCCACACACAGAACATCAAAGCTCGAGACCTGGAAACCGAAGAGGACCCCGTACCAAAGACAATGAAGTCCATAACAAAATAATAAGTACCACATGGTCCTCAAAAATAGAAGAAAACAAGACAAAAATGGATAATATTAGTGACGCCGAAAAACGTCGCTAAAATAACCGAAAACGTTGCTAAAATGGTTTACCGACGTAATTAGCGACGTTTTTTTGTTGTCACGGAAAACCATGTCGCTAACAGGCAAAACATCGGTTATCGTCGCGATTATCGACGCTTACCGACATAAATATACGTCGGTAATCCTGGAACATTTACGGACGTTCACCGGCGCACTGTCGAAAATATGGCGACGTTTAATACGTCGGCCAACGTCGGTAAATCCTGCAATATTTAGCGACATAGATATAGTACTTACCGACGTTTATCGACTCTGTAAACCAGGGAAAATCCTGGCACGTTTACCGACGTTTAACAACACTATTTTATGTCGGTAAACGTCGGTATACATGGTGACCTACCGACGTTTAGCTGCGTCGCTAAACATCGGTAAATCCTAAAAAAATTAAAAAAATAAATTACAGAATGTCCACAGAATCACATTTTCTACCTGTAGTTCAATAAATAACAAAAAACCACAAGCACATTTTTCTTCCTGGGTTCGTCGACCCCTTCGGTGGAACACTCAATACCGGTACATCACAAAGTATAACAATCAACACAAACAATAGTAAAAGTCTACAACCAACACAAAGTGTACAACCAACACAAAGTGTATAATAAATACTAAATATCCAAAGTCTACAAATAATATCCAAAGTACACAACCAATATCCAAAGTGTCCGCAACCAATACTGAAAGTCTACACAAACAAATAATCAAGGATAGAAAAAAAACTAAACAAACACTACAATATCATAAAACAGTCCTAACTCGAACTACTGCGGATCTGGAGGAGGAGGGGCATAGCCGTGCCTCAAGGATAGAAACATCTCGTACTCCTCCCGTAAAATCGTCACCGATGAAGAAGGTAGTGACGTCGGTGGAGTCGGAGGTAGTGATGCCGGCGGAGTCGACGACGATGAAGGTGCACCCGGAGAACAATAACTCTCCAACGCTGTTAGTCGCTGTTGGTAGAAATCCATGATAGATAACAGCCTCGTACTGCTATCAACCATCGAATCCTGCATCAACGTGAGCCTCTCGCCCATGGACAGCTATGATACCTGCAGATCCGTCAAGCTGCGCTCTGTAGATGCTCTAAGATCAGTGACGCCCCGCCCTGTCCTCTCAGTGATATCCTAAGCTCTATAATGCTGCGGTCGAGCATATCCGATCTTACTAGGAGTGTAGCGTCGTCCGTCTGGTGCTGGTCCTGGATCCGTCGTAGCAGCTCGTCACGGACAGACTCCACCATCTGCTGGACTTGGGCAGACTGCTGGAAGGGCTGTGGGCTATGCACACTAGCAGCGAGGTCCTAGAGGACTGCGTCGCAACTAGGGCGCCATAGGATCTCGTATCGTAGTACGTACCCCTGTGGAGACCACCAGCGGTGGTCACCTACAGCTCATCCTTCGACGGAGCTGGAGCAGGCTGCGAGGAAGTACCGACCTCTCCCGCAGCAGGTGCACTAGCAGCCGCCCGCTCCTTAAGTCGCTGAAAGTCGGCCTAGAAAGCATGGATATTCTATAACTTCTAATGTTTAATATACTTATTATTACTAACTACATGAATATTTATTTGCATGCATATTTACTAAGTTATATCAAAACTAACACAAAGTATTAAAATTAATAAATAGAATTGTAATACTTACATAGGCCTACTCCGCCCTCTCGTCAATAAGCTTCCCGCCCATTCGATGTGTGTCCAGGAAGAAAGTCACCATATTGGCGTCATCACCCCTCTTTACCTGTAATTAAATATATCACATTTTACTAATTTATCGGACTTGCATTAAAATAATATTTCTGAAATAAAAAGACATATCAAACGATAGAAATGTTTCGTCATCGGAATTGACCCACCGCACTACTTTGACCCTGCTTTCTAGCCGCCTTCGCCTTCTCAGACTTTTCATTGTACCTTGGCTCGTCGAATCGAGCCTTCATTGCAGTCCACTGATCAGGGGTGATCCAACCTTGGATCGGCTTTCCGGCACGATCATGAGTCTTCTGATCGTTAATAGCGTCGCAGATCAGCTTAGCAGCGACGACAGAAAACATTCCCTCGATCATCTCGGCCTGGTGCGATGGATAGAAAAATATATCCTAGAAGAGTGTAAACCATATATTTATCAGTTATATATAATATGCAAAAATTATATGATTCATGTTAAAAGCAAATATATTTTAACCTTGAAGCGCACAAACCAGTAAGCCTTCTTCTCGTCCAGAGCATCAGAGTATTTTATCCAAGGACCACCATAATTAATTATCAATAAGTGGCATAGGCGTCTCTGTACCGACGGGGGACGATATCTATACATATATATTATATTCATGAGAAAAGTTAATTTATGATGAACACAGGAAAAAAAATGATAAACCAAAACACTTACTTTGTACCGTCGGCCCAGATCTCCGTCCTCGTCTCCTCCGGAGGTACGCACGCATCATCTGCCTGATACTGGTCGGCCATCGGCTCAGCCTCCTCCATCTGCGCATCTGTCTCCATCGTCGTATCAGCAGGAAGAACGCTACATTCGGGTGCAGTCTCAAGCCGGAAACTACTCATCCTAGGAGATATACCACATAGCGTCATGGCAGGCGGAGGTACTGTCCGATACACAGAAGTACTAGGCAACGAGGATCCAGAGCAGGTACCAGTAGGAGGTACCGAAGGAGTACCATGTCCTCTGCCAGTACCAGTAGGAGCTACCGAAGGAGAATCCCGTGCCCCACATCGGGACATGCGGAACGATCTGCGACGACCTGTCATACCTGATAACAACATATAAATACAATAAATAATAGAGACTAAAAATATGAAAGTACAACAAAGACAAGATAATAACCAAGACAACATATGATGATACATTTTATAAGAAACATCTAAGTCTAGATAGTATATTCTATAAGAAACATCTAAGTCAGATAGTATATTCTACAGAAAACATCTAAGTTCAATCATCTTCAGAATATTCATCTTGTTCGTCTTTCTTGACCTCATCTTCCTCTTCCTCCTCCTCCTCGTCTTCACTTTCATCTTCGCCTTCGTCGGCTTCGCCTTCCGCTTCGGATAATTCTACATCTTCTATATTAGTCGTGTAATACGTAACTTCCGTGGAGTCCATATCAATAATATTGGTTACAAGAGGTAGCTCGTCCTCCTGATAAGCTTTTTCGTCAACATCAAAAGTATCTCTAGCTTTAGTCTTGTATACTGCCCACCAGTCAGACTTCGTTGCTCCCCATCTCGGATAAGCTGTGAAGTACACGAGCTGAGCCTGAGTTGATAGGACAAATGGTTCGTAGCCTTGATATCTATGCTTGTAGTTTATATCCACAAGACCATGCTTGTCAATTTTTTGACGTGAATTTTCAATTGGATCGAACCATTCACACTTGAACAACACGATCTTTGCTGGTTCTCTGCCATAATTATATGTCAACTCCACAATATCTCGCAAGATACCAAAGAAATCATTTCCTAGATCGACGTCTTTGTAGTTCGAAGATTTGATACACAAATAACTGTTTTTCGTGGAATCAAGATCCAAGAAGCTGTCTCTGATCGGAGCATTTGTCGACTTAAACCTAAAGCCATTCACACAGTAACTTGGCCATATTTTAACGACAACAATTGGACCCTTAGCAAGAGTTCTAATTAATTAAATCTCGGATGAAATTAGACGATCTACCACTACCAAAATACAGGCAAATAGCGACTGAATTATTAGCGACGGACAACTCAGTCTTCTATTAGCGACTGAAAGGCGACTGATAGGCAACGACGTAGTTTATTAAATTATATTACAACGTTAGCGACTAAGTAGCGACATGGTAACGACGGATAATGTCTAACGACGTACTAACGACGGTAGAATCTGTCACTATATTTCAATAAAAATCGAAGAGAGGTTTTTATTTTCATTCTGAAAATTTTTAACAAAATTCTACTCTCTTCCTCCGTCTCTTCCCCGATCACCCGACCACTCTAGCGTCCCCCTCCCCTCTCCGTCGACACCCCCTCCGTCGACCCGCCCTTTGGCGACCCCCCCTTCAGGTACTCTTTTTTCCTCCTCTCTCTCATTTTCCCCCTAATTTTTGGATTTTTGTATTTTTTTTTGCTTATTAGGATTTCGATTATGAACGAGGGGTTTCGACTAGGTACTCGAAGATGTAGCACGTGTTCCCTACATGTATTGTTGCTACATCTTCAAATGGTAGGGTGCTAACTTGTGTTATTGGATTGATTTGGAGAGGGTATATGCATTTGGGGGTTGGGTTTAGAAGTTTCCTGCACTGTTCTGTCCATGTTGGACAAAGGTTTATTCGTAGGCTACTTGTCTAATATATGCGCTCTGTGATTGATAGATACAAATTTGGGATCAGTCATCTATACTCTAATGTCGACCTTACTATGGTTAAATTCATTACATTGGTTAACCCCTACCAAATATTTCTCATGTGCTTGTCCATTCTGTTGATGTATCAGTATAATTCATTCAGTCCATACTCAATTTTTACTCAGTTAAGGGCACGGGATTTGAGTGTGTTAATGTTGAGTGCATCAATGCAAGAGATGTGAGTATCTTGAGTATTAATAAGTGAGGAGGGTTTGGCTTTAGGAAAACAAAGAGGAATTGGCTTAGGCATTTAGCCTGGCCAATGAGCAGACCATTAGAGGTTCAGTCCCTGTGAGTTCAGAAGGGTGTCCAATGACACTCAGTTAGAGAAAATGGGAATTTAAGTCTCATGTGTGTCCTGCAGACAATATATAAGAGATAGACTCGGGTTTGGTTGTTTAACATCTGTCCCAAATCCATTTTGTGTGTTGTGCCATATAAACTTAGTGCTAGTGAGTATACCCTTTGTTCTATCTATATGTATCAGACCCCCAAATGATATGCTGCATCATGCATCGAAGCATTAGTTGGGGTATAACTTGTTCCCTTGTGTGTGTGCCTCTCTAAATAGAATTTGTGTGAGGGAGTGTGTGAATAAATAGTAAGTTTTCAGAGAGAGGCCATATTTGAGACAAATTCCCATATCCCTTGTATCCCTGATGATGATTCAGTTGCAATGCATCCTAGATTCAACCCATATCACATAGTCATTCTCTATATTCTCTATCTCACTCCATTATTTAGTATCAATTCATTAATGTGACTCACTCTTCATTCATTGTTCAAGTTATCATATGATATGTCCCTCCTTCATTTATTTTCCTGTGTTATCAACCTTTATAATAATTATATCTTAGTTTGGTAGTATCCTGCACTAATGTTTGATACCCTGCATAACTTGCAATACTTCCTTTGCATTCACATATTCACTACACATATGGCTTGACCTACACCCTTGTTTTAGCCCTTGTATTTATCCACTGCATATTAATGTTGCATGTACCATCATTTGCCCACTGCCCTCACTTGGGTTCAATTAGGCACCTCAAGTTGCATATTCTGCTCCTCCAAACATGTCCTGTATTACCCATTAGTCCCTGTACTCCACTATTCTATTTGATATCCAGGATGAACAACCCCATTATTTGTACTGCCTTATCTTGGTTCAGTCCCCAAACCAATAGAGCAGTTTAGTCCTTAATATTTCGTATCAGTTATGTAGTTATTAGAGTATCATTAGGATGTGTTATTAGAGTATCACTATTTGTAAAGGGTATAGTGTGTGTGTGTATATATATATATATATATATATATATATATATATATATATATATATATATATATATGCATGTGGGGGTATTAGTCCTTAATTGACTTGAACTCTATTGCTCTGTCCTTCCTAACCATAGTACCTACCCTGGGTGTCTGCCATGTAGATCAGATACTCAAGTTGACCTTATACATTGCATTCATGTAACCATCTGCCCATGTGTCAAAGTATAAGTATAGCTTGTGTGTGAGCGTGTGAGTGTTTACAGGTGAGAATTAGACATTTGAGTACGATTGTGAGGATTACCTATGTTGATGGCCAAAGAATAGGCCTAGTACACAACTGGTAGTGGGGACTTAGCCTTGGATTTGATTGGTTGCAGGATAATATATGAGAGATGGGGGTCTATATATATAAAGATGTCTTAGTAATGTATCATTCCTATAGTAAAAGCATGTATCAGTGGTGTGGCTTGAGTATCAGACCTCATATTATAGTATCAATTTTAAGAGAGGAATGTGATGGTTCGAGTCTAGATTTAGTTCAGTCTTTGATAAAAGTTCAGTCCACCTTATACTTTGAATCAATCCAGTTGTATCCATCTTAATATCAGTCCTACATGTTAGATTCAATTCTCTAATATTCTATAACGTTCAGTGTGCTTTTGATTCAGTCCAGTTCTGCCTATTTGGATTATGGGTTTCGACTGTGTCCAACTAGGGTTTCAATTATGGGCGAGGGGTTTTGACTTTGGTACTTGAAGACGTAGCAACCTTCTGATAGAAATGTTGTGTTCTCTATATTTTTTTAGTGGGTCATATGTTCTCTACATGTATTATTGTTGCAACAGATTACCTGCTTCTATGGCACTCCTATACGAGTTGAAACAACAAGATGAAAGTAAGGGGGTGCCAAGAAGGCAATTTCTTTCGAAAACATGGTTCTTTCAAAATCGACATGCTCCACGGGACAATAGAACAAATACTTTATTGAATCAACAAGATGAAACATTCAAATGATTATACACGCAAACTACGATGAGCAGCCCGCGATCTCCGATGAAGCCACTTTATTTGAATAAATGTTGTATTTGAACAATTGTGTATTTGTTAATAAGGCTGTATATATTGTATGAGAATAATTTTTGTATCAATGTACACTCTGGGTATCGGTATTAGCTATTTCTATGAGTATCGATATTGATCGCTTAGGCATCTAGGTGGTGTCTAGGCGGTAGGTAAGTGTTGAAAATAAAATTTAAGATATCGGTATAGAGTGAGTATCCTAGAAGGATATATATAAGATATCTTAGTAGTAGATAGGTAAGTGTTGAAAATTAAATTTACTTATGCCAAGTCTTTTGGGCCTATCAGAGTTATAGACCTTTTCGAAAATCTAGTATAATGCTGATTACCTCAAAAGACTTGCATAAGTAAGAGTGTATAGAGTGTATATCGTAGGCGGATGAGTGTATAGAGTGAGCCTCCATACTCCCCTTCTTCTTATTCGGGTCATGAGGCATCCTATTCCGCATCATACGATATACATCTCAACCAAAGCGTGGAGAAGTGTGAAAATATTAATATTAACCAAGGATCAGTATCGGAATCAGTGTCACCATTAATCTCATAGCTTGTTCTAACAAAGCATAATATAAAACCAAACGTGAAGCATAGCTTCACATTCATAATATTAGAATGTGAAGCTCTGATTCACACATTTGGTTTTATATTGGTAGAGCAAGCCATGAGATTCATGATGATACCGATTTCGATACCGATCCTTGGTTAATATTAATATTTTTACACTTCTCTACTCTTTGGTTGAGATGGATATCATATGAGAGAGTCGAATGAGAAGCAGGGAAGTAGAGGGGGGGTCAGAGATTCTGTACTGTCAGGCTATGTCGTTAATGGCTTCAAGTTTAAGGCAAGACTGCTGAGGGTCATTCACCGTTGGAGGTTGAAGTATTCGAAGGGGTTGAAGTATCCGAAGAGGAAAACGAAATAGATAAAAGCGAAGATGAGGAGGAAGAGGAAGATGAGGACGTAGAGGACATCTAAGAGTCCAGTTTGTGTGTATAATCATTTGATAGTATCTAGGTTAAGAAAGTGTAAAAAATTAGATAGTATCATGTGTCAGGGTGTGTGTGTGTCTAGGAGCCGCGTTAGGACTGAGTATCAGGCTCAGGGGACAGTATACGTATGAGGGCTTATCCAGGGACAAAGTCTTAAACAGGAAGGGAATGTGTATGTATTAGTAGTTAGGTTTTATGTATCAGAAACATATGCATATCTCGGTTACATATAGCAAGTGTGAAGTATACAGAATTGAAAATATGTATATTACATATGCATTTTTAGATTTGCCTATGGCGGGAGGCGGACGTGGACGTGGACGTGGATGTGGACGTGTACGAAATTCAGATTTGCCTATGGCGGGAGGCAGATGTGGACGTTTGCAGCATGGGTCTGGCTCACGTTCGACTCCTTTGGAGCGTCCAGGACGTCCACCTGTCGACGAGGACGAGTTCCTAGATGTTCATGATGGGTTAACTTTGGGCACGACCCGTTCATCGATCGGGGGAGCTACTCCTTCGGCCAATACTCTGACGACTACTCCGATGACTAATCCTATGACCACTTCGGTCGCTTCTACCCCTACGGCCGCTCCCATTGCGGCCAATCCCTATCCGGACTTGGTGGTCGAGTGCAGAGTCTACAGACGACGCGTAGGAGATCCTCCGACAATACCGGAGCACCCAGCCGACGTCCATCTTCCGGAGCTGTAGGCCGATGGGCAGACGTAAGTATATGTATTTTAGTTTATTATAAATTCATATATTTATTCATATATTTTTCATAGTAGCTGATGCCGTACATTTGTGGACACACATAAAAAGAAGAAGAAACGTTGTCTTTTCTTTATTGGCACAAGGCACCACAAATCGAGTACGCCTGAGAGATCCTGCGCTGAGGATCCCCGAGTACAAAAAAGAATTATAGGAAATATGACGATAGAGATCGAGCGGCAGTTGCCCCTTTACTCCGTTGACACTTCGATTACAAAAGTAGGAGAAAACCTAAGAAAATTGCTAACTCTCGGCTCACTGGCAAGAAGTGCAGCAATTTGGCTCTTGGAAATGATCTTCGTTCTGTGTTTTGAAGAGGGATGGGGCCCCTTTTTATAGTCGTTCTTGAGCTGGAATGATGTTATGCGCCCATATGAGGAAAATACACCGGTTTTCATATGGGCTCATAACCCTACATTGGGCGCATAGGGTACAGGCGCATGCAGGCTGTGAGATTATGGGTTGGTTATGGTATTGACGTGGTCGCACGCTTCGGTGCACGATTTCTCGTGGAGACTGACATGGCCGTATACTTTGGTGCACGTTTTGATCATGGCTTTGACTGAGTTAGGTTTGGGCACATAGCCATGTCTCAAGCTATGCACCCTCCTTTTGAAGGATCTAGTCTTGGGTGCATGGGAATTCACTGGTTGGGCGCATAGAGCTTTACTGACTGGGTGCATAGGGCTTTACTGACTGGGCGCATAGAGCTTTACTGGCTTGGGCGAATGGGGCTTTTTTGCTGAATTTTTTTCCTGCTTCTACAAGACCCCAACCAAAGTTTTTGATACTTGAACGAGTTCAAAATACTTTGAAAGAAGCATGGATCTTCTTCTCGTGATGTTGGCGGTATCCAAACATTCCTGGGGGACGGAGCCGTATGAAGAATACGTCCCCAGTGATGCAGAGATCTCAGATTTAGTGAAGGAGAGCTCTAATATGATGAATGTGTACAAAGAGTTACTTTGTTACTTTTTTATTTGTCACCAGATTACGAAGAAGGGTAAGACCGAAGGGTCCATCCCGCATACGAGGGCTTGGACCAACTATGTTTTCACAAGAGAAGGGGAAATGGTCCAGTCTCCTTCTCGCCACCTAAGCCCTTGACGATCTCTGAGATAGATCGGCTGATGACAGATCACGGAGCTGCGGATACCGAAGATAGGGATGATCCTGAGGGAAATTCCTTAATTTATTATTTCTTCAGACAAGCCGAGTTCAAGATGTCAGAAAAGGCAGTGCTTTCCTGATGAAATGGCTTCATGACTGCGTAGTTCCTGACGGTTCAGGGTCTGTTGAGAGAATCATCTAGGGGATGATACTTTTGGCTGTGAAGTTGGCGTTTAGACACCGTCTTGTATTGCTTCCTGCGATGGTCTGTGCCATTCAACGGGGTTTGCGTCATTTTATTGTGCTCGCGATAACATCCGAAGACAGGAAAGACTTTGCAAGGACTGAGTTACCCTTCCACTATCTGATGGGGTGGCTGGTAATACATTGTCCCAAATTGATGAACGTTGGGCTGATGGTCGATTCTTTGCCGGAAGATGCCTTCATTCAGAGGTTTAGAGACACAGATTGGACCGTTACAGGGGTGCCTGTTTGTAGGAGGGCTCTGAGTTTTCTGCAGAATTACGAATTCTTCAGAGTATCACGACCATCTGGTAGTGGTCGTGCGTGAGACACCCTAGTAGATGAGGGAGCACTCACTACTAGCCTTCCTATTGGAGCATTCCGTTGGCTCCAATCCATTAGGCCTTCCCATCTGGTATTCAGGAACAGAAACCATACTTTCCTGGAACCTTATTTGATAAGCCATTTTGCACGGCAATTTGGTTACAGCCAGCTCCTTTTGGGCAATCCCAGCCCTCATCTCTAGTCGTAGGGAGTCCAATCGACAGGGTACGTGCATGGGGCTACTATAATGCTGGATGTACAGGGGCAGCTTTTACCTTACCCGAAGATAAACTCGACACCCATATGCTCTTTGCTGCTGCTAAGTTCTATATCCAGGTCAATACCTTTCTTTCTGGGTATGACCGTG
Organism: Iris pallida; assembly: GCA_029216955.1. NCBI lineage: Eukaryota > Viridiplantae > Streptophyta > Magnoliopsida > Asparagales > Iridaceae > Iris > Iris pallida. Next base: position 12,344,394 of record JANAVB010006993.1, on the reverse strand, counting down.
AGCATAGTTTTATATCGGAGACCAAGCTTTCCCTTATCCTTGCTGATATAGGACGAGCACATGTAATAGGGAGTAGCAGAAAGGAAGGCGTCACGCCCACAATTGAACCAGCTGTAGCGCCATAACAGAGAGTTGTTTTTGAGGAGCCTATTATTGTAGCTCTTCGGAGAGAGGACACTGAAGAACCTCTTCCTACCGTTCCTCATAAGAGGAAGCCTACCACCGAGCCGGTGCCACGGCCAAAAAGGACGAAGGTGGTTGTTTCTCGGAGGAAGAAGGTTGTGGACGTGGGTGCCGGCTCGCCTCCTTCCAGAAGGTCTTCTCGGCAGACGACATTACAGACCATTGCCATTCGGGAGGTAGACCCTTTCCTAGACTCCGTAGCCGTTCTGGTCAAGCCTTTGGAAACTTTCTTACCTTTGCGTTTGTCCTTTGCACAAGACCCCAAAGTTGTAGCTGAGGCAGGTGCCTCCTCATCTGAGGATACGGATGTGACGACAGAGTCCCCTACTCGTCTTCGACTGATGGATGAGGGCGATTCTTCTTCGACTGTAAGACTTGAGCGACGAGATGATTAGGGCGAAGGCCCAGACCCTGACGGCGATCAAAAGATCAGTTTCTCCTATGACATATCTGTGGGGGATATGTCTGCTATAGGAACTACGATGAAAGAGCTGGACGAGAACAAAGTCCAATCGGCTCATCCTCCTGCGAGTACGTTGCCTTTGTGCCTCTCTTCGAATGTGATTTTTAGACGTCAATTTTGCGTGCTCCTCGTGAGGCTGACCACGACTGTGTATTCCCTTGTAGACAAGGGGAAAGAACCCCATACGAAGATAGTCCCTGCCATTGGAAAAGGGACAGAAGTTGTTTTCGGCTCCTCCAAATCTGCTGCTGCGGAGGGAGCTGCTAGTGAGCCGATATCGGCTACAGAAAGAGAGGTCGAAAAGCCTGCTGAGGGGGCTATTGCTGAATTTTCTCCTGTTCTGGCTGAGCTTATGGAAGATATCTGGCCTGATGCTGCTCAGGGCCTTGATATTGTTCTTCTTGAACAGTCCGGGCCTGCTCTTGGTTTCCCTGAAACTAGTGCAGCCCAGGTTGGAGTTGAGCAAGCCGAAGGTACGAAATTACAAATTCTTCAGAGTATCACCACCATCTGGTAGTGGTCGTGCGGGCGACACCCTAGTAGATGAGGGAGCACTCACTACTAGCCTTCCTATTGGAGCATTCCGTTGGCTCCAATCTATTAGGCCTTCCCATCTGGTATTCAGGAACAGAAACCATACTTTCCTGGAATCTTATTTGACGAGCCATTTTGCATGGCAATTTGGTTACAGCCAGCTCCTTTTGGGCAATCCCAGCCCTCATCTCTAGTCGTAGGGAGTCTAATCGACAGGGCACGTGCATTGGGCTACTATAATGCTGGATGTACAGGGGCAGCTTTTACCTTACCCGAAGATAAACCCGACACCCACATGCTCTTTGCTGCTGCTAAGTTCTATATCCAGGTCAATACCTTTCTTTCTGGGTATGACCGTGAGCATAGTTTTATTTCGGAGACTAAGCTTGCCCTTACCCTTGCTGATATAGGACGAGCACGTGTAATAGGGAGTAGCAGAAAGAAAGGCGTCATGCCCACAATTGAACCAGCTGTAGCGCCACAACAGAGAGTTGTTGTTGAGGAGCCTATTATTATAGCTCTTCGGAGAGAGGACACTGAAGAACCTCTTCCTACTGTTCCTCATAAAAGGAAGCCTACCACCGAGCCGGTGCCACGGCCAAAAAGGACGAAGGTGGTTGTTTCCCGGAGGAAGAAGGTTGTGGACGTGGGTGCCGGCTCGCCTCCTCCCAGAAGGTCTTCTCGGCAGACGACATTGCAGACCGTTGCCATTCGGGAGGTAGACCCTTTCCTAGACTCCGTAGCCGTTCTGGTCAAGCCTTTGGAAGCTTTCTTACCTTTGCATTTGTCCTTTGCACAAGACCCCAAAGTTGTAGCTGAGGCAGGTGCCTCCTCATCTGAGGATACGGATGTGACGACAGAGTCCCCTACTCGTCCTCGACTGATGGATGAGGACGATTCTTCTTCGGCTGTAAGACTTGAGCGACGACATGATCAAGGCGAAGGCCCAGACCCTGACGGCGATCAAAAGATCAATTTCTCCTATGACATATCTGTGGGGGATATGTCTGCCATAGGAATTACGATAAAAGAGCTGGACGAGAACAAAGTCCAATCGGCTCATCCTCCTGCGAGTACGTTGCCTTTGCGCCTCTCTTCGGATGTGATTTTTAGACGTCAATTTTGCGTGCTCCTCGTGAGGCTGACCACGACTGTGTATTCCCTTGTAGACAAGGGGAAAGAACCCCTCACGAAGATAGTCCCCGCCATTGGAAAAGGGACAGAAGTTGTTTTCGGCTCCTCCAAATTTGCTGCTGTGGAGGGAGCTGCTAGTGAGCCGATATCGACTACAGAAAGAGAGGTCGAGCAGCCTGCTGAGGGGGCTATTGCTGAATTTGCTCCTGTTCTGGCTGAGCTTATGGAAGATATCAGGCCTGATGCCGCTCAGGGCCTTGATATTGTTCTTCTTGAACAGTCCGGGCCTGCTCTTGGTTTCCCTGAAACCAGTGTAGCCCAGGTTGGAGTTGAGCAAACCGAAGGTACAAAATTACAATTCTTTCGCCTTTTTTTCCTCTCTTTTTTGGTTACTGATTTATTTTGTTTTCTCTGTCAGGTTTGGCTTCTTGTCAGGTATTCCTTCCTGAAATGGAAGAAACCTTTCAAGCCTTTTCTCCGACGACCTCCACCGAAGATGAGGAGATGGCCCAGGAAGTTGTCAAAGCTTTCTACTCTGTATTGAAATTGAAGCTTCCTGGAGTCCTGAATCGGAATGCCACCTTCGGTCCTGTAAAGGCTATTGTAGAGTGCCAAGTGACGGCCCTCGAGAGCATTGTCGGCTATGAAGAGCGGGCTAATACGCTAAGGAAAGTTTTGAATGACCTGGAGGGTCAGGTGGCCAGGTTTCGGGATGCCAAGCAGCGGAACCCAACGTCGCTATTCCGTACAGAGGAAGGGGCTTTGATGACGGCTCTTACGGAGGAGAAGGATACTTTCCAGGCAAGGAAGGACGCCCTGGTTCGAAAGATTAGTGAGCTGACTGACCAGTATGGCCAGTTCAATGCTGCAAGTGAGGCACGTGCTGCCTCGAAGAACAGGCTGGCTGCGCAGATCACCAAGAAGTATAATCATATTACGCAGATCTAGAACGAGATCGCCTAGCTAGAAGCCGACTTAAGGGCGGCAACATATGAACATGAGGATTATATATCTCAAGCTGCAATGACTTCCACCACTTCTGCCCATTTAGAAGAACAGATGGTGAAGTTGGAGGGGGAGCATCATAGTCTGATCCTCTTCAAGGATGAGGCCGCTCGTCAAGAAGAGGCACGGCGGCGAGCTACTGTGAAGTCTGAAGCCGAAGTCGCGGCTCTAGGAGACAACATAAACCGCCTATGTATCCCGTAGATTTTTGTAACTTTCTTTTTTTTCTTTTTTCCAGCCGTCACGGCTTTTGTACCCTTTTTTGTCTCTTAATAGACGTAAAGAATAAAATAAAGAATCTTTTCAAAATGAATGTGGTTTTGTGAAATATCGGTGCTAGAGGTAATGTGGACATAGCAAGGATATTTTTATTGGGTATTCCGCTGGGAAATTTTGATGTGGACTTATTATCCGTTTTATATTCAAGTTATTCGAATATAGATAATAAGTTGAACGAAGCTGCTAGTAGAGGTAATATGGATATAATAGCAGAGGATGTTATATATCTGACCAGAGGTAATATGGACGTGGAAAGATATATAACGTTAGGTAGGAGTGGATAATTCAGAGGCAATATGGACGTGATAGTAGAGGATATTCTATATCTGACCAGAGGTAATATGGACGTGGAAAGATATATAACGTTAGGTGGGAGTAGATAATTCAGAGGTAATATGGACGTGATTATCCTTGATGAATGCTTTGCTCAGAGGTTATATGGACATGGCAAAACATAATCATTTCACTGGAGAAATAATTATTGGAAAATAATTTAGAATTAATAAGGACGTGACTTGTTTTCGTCAAGCCGAGTATGGACAGAGTAAAAAATGGGAATGATTCCACTTGGAAGATTTTGAGAGGACCTATTATCCAGGGCGTATTCAAGACTCTTGAAATACGGATAACAGTTAGATAATTTTTTGAATCATATAAACATCGTACTGTACATTTACATGACTAAAAGTATGTGAACATTACGTAAAAAGGTTACACATAGTAATTCTTCAGAAACTTGTCGTTGATAGGCATCATGAGCAAGTCACCATCGGGCTTGGTTAGTCGGTACGCACCATTAGAATATACTGATTCTATGATGAAAGGACCTTCCCATTTAGGCAAGAATTTTCTTTTTATTTTGTGCGTCATGACCATTAGTCTTCTCACTGCTAAGACCGGATCGCCGACTTGGAAGATTCTTTCCTTCACCTTTTTGTTGAAGGCTCTGGAAAGGCGTGCTTGGTATAGCTTAATGCGCTGCTGAGCTAACAAGCATTTTTCGTCTAGCTCTTCGAACTCCTGGAGTCGAAGATGGTAGCTTTCTTCGGTAGACAACTCGCTGGCTAAGGCTTCTCGAAGAGAAGGAATATGGATTTCTAGGAGAAGGACTGCTTCGCTTCCATAAACCAGAGAGAATGGCATACTGCCTGTTGGAGTTCGGACCATTGTACGATAGGCCCATAGACATTCACCGAGCTTCTCATTCCAATCGTGCTTGTTTGAAGACACAAACTTCTTAAGAAGTTTTATAATAGTTTTATTGAAGGCTTCTGCTAGCCCGTTAGCCGCTGGATTGTAGGCAGTAGAGACTACGTTCTGGATTTAATTTCTATCGAAGAAATAATAGATTGCTTGGCTTACAAACTGTGGACCATTATCATGGATGATCCTATGAGGTAGGCCGAAGCGGTAGATGATGTGATGTTTGATGAAGCTGATCACGTTCAATGCCTTCACTTCGGTGAGCGGTATAGCTTCCGCCCATTTGGAGAAGTAATCAGTTATAGCTAGGATGAACCAATATCCTTTGGAGGATGGCAGGCTGATTGGTCCTATGACGTCCATGCCCCAGGCTTCAAACGGCCAAGATGCTGCCGTTGGGTGTAGAAACTCCGCAGGATGATGAATGAAGTCGGTATGGAACTGACAAGCTCTACACTTCTTTGTATATTCAACAACATCTACTATCATTATGGGCCAGTAATAACCCATTCGTTTGAGACAATCTTATAATTAGGGGCTTGGTTGATGTGCACCATAAACTCCATCGTGAGCCTCCCGGAGTGCATGTCTGGATTCTGTGCCTGATAAGCATCGTAATAGTATCCCGTCATAAGAGCGTCGGTACAGCATCTTGGTAGTTATATCGTAGTAAAATATGAGGGATCACCTTTGGATAGACACTGCTTCCTTCGGGTCCTCGGGGAGGATTCAATAGATAGCGTAGTCTATGAAATATAATCTCAAGTCTTTAATATCGACGTCTGTTTCCGTTGTGTAACTGTGATGAATATGCAAGGCATCTTTTACACAGAATAGCTCTCGACCAGATACTGTGATCGACTACTGAGTATTGGTAGGAACGGTTAAGGAAGCAGCGAGACCGGCTAGAGCATCTGCTTCTATATTCTGTAGTCGAGGTACGTACTCGATGAAGAATCCAGTGAAAGTAGACGGCAACTCGATTCTTGCTCTGTAGTAGGGATGAGATCTTCGTGACGAACTTCATAATCCTTTCGAACTTGACTAACTATTAGCTTGGAATCGTCGTACGCTTTTAGATAGTCAACTCCCAGTTGTTTTTCTAGTTGCAGGCCGATTAATAGGGTATTATATTCGACCATGTTGTTGGTGCATGGTTCCACAAGAGAATATGCACGATGTATAACCAGATGATCAGGTGACACGAGTACGACACCTACTCCAGCTACAATATTTCCTTTGGGTTCTGTTCTTGATGCACCATCAAAGAACATTCGCCAAATAGGAATTTCTTCAGTTGCAGTGTTAGACTCTACTACTTCATCGGGAATTTCGTCGTAGAGTTTGGAAGATTATGGCACCGGATAAGCTACAAGAAAATCAGCTAATGCTTGGCCTTTTACTGCCTTCTGAGGAACGACGAGCATATCATACGGAGTCAATAGCATTGCCCATGTAGCTAAATGGGAATTAAGAGAATCCGGTTTAGTCATGAGTATTCTGAGAGGATTGACTTTAGATATGATATGGATAGTCTGCCCAGACCCATAGTGGCGTGTCTTCTGAATGGCAAATACTAGTACAAGGCATTCCTTCTCCACAAGTGTGTATCTGTGCTCGGCACCCACTATTGTACGGCTGAGGTAGTAGATTGCCTTTTCATGGCCGCCTTCATTCTTCTGAGCTAGGAGGGCGCCAAGAGAATGGTCCATAGCGTGGACATATAGTAAGAAAGGCTTCCCCATTATTGGAGCTACCAATACTTGAGGGCTTGTGAGATACGCCTTGATGTCGTCGAACGCACGTTGACATTGTTCAGTCTAGACGAAAGATACGCCTTTCTTCATGAGCTGAGTGAATGGTTGACACCTTCCAGAGAGGTTCGAAATGAATCGTCTGATGTAGGCTAGCCTTCCTTGTAGTTTGCGTAGCTCCTTGAGGTTTCTTGGAGGATGCATATTGAGGATAGCCTTCACTTTCTCTAGGTCCAAATGTATATCCTTTGAAGTGATGACGAAACCAAGGAACTTTCTGCTGGAGACCCCCAGAAAATACTTGGTTGGATTCATCATGAGTTAGTGTGCACGCATTAGTTCGAACACCGTTCTCAAGTCTTGGAGGTGGTTACCCTTGAGATGACTTTTGACTGTGATATCGTCTACGTAGCACTCCAATATTTTACGCAAATGATCGCAAAAAATTGTGTTCATGGCTCGTTGGTATGTCGCCCCTGCATTTTTCAATCCGAAGGGCATCACCGTATAGCAGTATACCCCCAACGGTATTCGAAAAGATGTGTGCTTCTCATCATCGGAAAACATCTTGATCTGGTTGTAGCCTGAGAACCCATCCTTGAAGGACATCCGTTCGAAGCTGCAAGTATTGTCGATCATTACGTCGATGATCGGTAGATGGAACTCGTCCTTCGGGCATGCAGAGTTCAAATCACGGTAATCGATACAGACTCGAACTTTACCATTTTTTTTCATGACTGGATCGATGTTGGCAACCCAGTCAGGGTATTGTTCTTCGCGAATGAATCCACTGGCATTGAGCTTCTTGACTTTATTTTCTATGGCCTCTATGACATCTGGTCGGAATTGTCGTTGTTGCTGCTTCACTGGCTTAGCTTTAGACGAAATATTCAGGTGGTGCATGGCGACTTTAGGATCCAGGCCTAGCATGTCTTCATAGCTCCATACAAAGACGTCGATGTATTCTCTTATAAGCTGTATAAGAGATTGGCGTTCTTCGTTAGATAGACTTTTGCTGATGAAGATTGGTTTAAAAGATGATTCATCTCCTAAGTTGGCTTAGATGACTTCATCTTCGGTAGGTGGTTCACGTTGTTCGAAGCGCAGCTCCCACCTAGTGTCCATCTTTTGAGCCCATTATTCGAGCTCGATCGATTGGACATCGTCTACGATTTGGTCAACGGAAACCATGTTGACGGACAGAGTTACTTTGAATATGTCGCCAATGCTGGAGTCTGAGTCCCAGAGGGAGGAGTCAGAAGAATGAGAACAATGATCTGCTTCATTATCTGATCTTTCGGGAGTTGTTGGATGAGTGACATAGCCCAAACCAACACCGTTTTATTGATAGTAGTTCTCAGGTTTGCCGGAAGGAGCAAAGCGTTATATTGGCAATCGTCGTCCCTGGCCGTAATTTAGCCCCTGGTCGCTTTTGATGTCATATCCCATGTTCTAGATGATATTCTTGGCCTGTCAACTATATCGAAAAAGTTGCATTTTTCCAGAGTCATAGTCAGTTTCCGTGTTGTGCTTGGGAGAAGTAGAGTCTGTAACGAACTTTCTCTCGCCAATTATACGACCGAAGATGATTAGTTCTTCATCCTTCTTTCTGGCTGGAACGATGAAGTAGTTGATATCTTCTGGGTGAACATTTTTCTGCAGGTGAGGCATCATGACCGACATACAGAGGTGTGGTCCTATGCCGTGCTCTAGGACGTATATCGAATTTATGTAGTGGTTTACAGATTGATAGACATCGGAGTAATTTAAAGATAAACCTTTACTAAGGAAATACGCAAGTTCTTCTTCAGGGATAACGTCATCCGCTGAAGGTATATTATTATGAGTATTGATATACTCATTGAGAGGATCATCATCTGGAAGAGGAGCCATAGTCTTGGTCGAGTTCACCACGTAGGATCGTTCTTCAGGATTGGGAGGACGGGCATCAGTAGGTTCCTCCCGGGGTGTTTTGCTGAAAGTGATGGTCAATGGTTTGACCTTGTCAGGGTTCTTCTTTTTTACCTAGATTGTGAGAGACTTTGGAGTACTTTTTGAGTAGTATGTCCTTTGACTCGGATGATCAGGGGACCATTATTGGATGATGAGCTTACTTCAGCTTCATTGTCAGCTTCGTTGCCATCATCCTTGGGGGACTGGGATTGGTAAAGTACCGAATCTCCATAGTAAGCTTCGATGCCTTTAAAAGGATCAACATCGGCAAACTCCGTCTTCACGACACCGACGCTGTTGACGTACTTGAAGCACTGGTGAAGTATGAAAGGAACGATCATGTTCTCGTGTATCCATGGATGTTCCAACAAGATATTGTAGGATACGTTGCCATCGATCACATAGCAAGAAACCTTCGTTCGGAGATCACCGATCTGGCACTTGAGACGAATTTTGCCCAGCGAGTGGCTTCGACCAGCATTGAAAGCTATGATAGTAGTGTTGGTTGCAGATAGCTTGTGCAGAGGGATCCCCAAAATTTGAAGCAAACTTCTAGGAATGATGCTGGGGGAGGATCCTGGATCGATGTGCATGCGCTCCACCTTGATCGCCCCGATATACCCCGTATAGTACAGGGGTCTATCATGATGATTGTTTTTTAGTAACATGTCCTCCTGTGAATAGGTGATATTGGGCACCACTTCTATAGTACTGTGGAAGTGAGGACAGGAGGCAGGGTCTTCAGCGGGGGCTTTGATTTCGACGAGGTAAGAGTCAGCATGTAGTAATGTCTCACTTAAGGCCTTTTGTGTTTCTTTGGAGAGTCGCAAATGATCGAATAGAGACAACCTGGCAGGTGTATTGGCTAGCTGTGCTAGTATGTCAAAGTTGTAGTGACGATCCATGCCTTCGGGAGCTGGCGCCTTCAGAGACTTGTCAAACTGCGTTTCCTTCTGCTTGGCTTTGTTCGTAGTTGGAGGTTTAGATGGGCCAGCTTTTGAGCTTGTAGGGGTAGTATGAGCTTGAGAAGGTACTGCTTCTTCTTTTGTGGGATCGTATGTCCGAAGATAAGTCTTCCCCGATTGCATCTCGCTAGATAGAACCTCGTAGATGGGAGATGATACCATATGGCATGACTTGTATTTCTTGCCCCTTTCTTGCTTTAGGAGGTACCACCCCCTGCGTCACTTCTTGTATAAGTTCTAGATGGACCCATATGATCTCACCATGTTCAGTTGTGAGTGGCACCAAGGTTGAGTTGCGAGCTGGCGGTAGGTTGACAACTTCCATTATTGCCTTGGGAATCGGGACCACACCGTCTGGGACTTCTGTAGGAGGAAAGTCACCAAACTGAAGAGAGATCATATTAGAAGATACGATCTTGTCTTCAGCTTCGAGGTTGATCACTTGGCTGTCGATAAGCTGTTATATCTTCTTTTTCAGGACGATACAGTTCTTGGTGGAATGATGCACATACTGATAATAGAGACAGTACTTGGGATCGTTGAGCTGGTTCGCCTCTGCAGGACGTCGTGGTGGAGGCAATATCAGTTTATTACCCTTTGTCAATGTATGAAAGATGGTAATGACATCATCTTCATCAAAGGAGAAGGTCTCCTTAGGATTGTCGGAGGCGCCCTGAGAATTGGAAGCTCCTTTGGATGTGTCGACCTTCAGGAATTCTTTCCCTTTACCTCTGCGAACAGGGATAGTCTGGGGGTGCTTTCCCTTGTCTTCAAATTTGGGTGTTTTCAACCCCAGTAGTTCCAAGTTAGGAACGTCATTTTCAGCAGCATCAGAGGTCCTAATGAAAGCGGGCCATGTATCATACTTATGTATACCCAGACAAAACTTTACCGTAGGAAGGTAGTTATGTCGACAAGTATCCATAAGTTCTGAGTCTGGTATGCCGAAGGACATCTTCAGTGCTAGCCGTCTGAAGCGTTCGCTGAAGGCGATGACAGACTCGGTCCTCCTTTGCTTGGTCTCGATGAGAGTGGACATACTAACATGTATGCCACTCCCGTAAAACTTATTGAGGAACAACCTCTCCATGTCTTTAAACGAATTGATACAACCGTCAGGCAGACTGCAGAACCATTCGAAAGCTACCCCCTGTAAGATGCTAATAAACAGCTTTAAAAAGAACAGATCGCCCTGGGTAAGTTCAGAGTCTGTGTGTTGAAGTATGTCATGTGTTGACGAGGAGAAGTCAACCCGTCAAATGAATTCAGCGTCAGCGGCTTGTAGTTAGGAGGACAAGTAGCATTCTCCCATTCAGAGGGATAAGGTTAAGATATCATCATCTTCTGGATCTCGTATTTGTGTGAGATGGTGTCGAGACGGGCAACCAGGGAATCAATTGCATCATGTTGATTGAGCAAGTGTTGGGAAACGGCTGCTGAACGGTTGTCAGGCATCGTTGGAGAAGGATCACCCCCAGCATTTGTAAGATTTGGAGGAGGCACAACGGAATGATACTGCTTTTGTAGTGAAGGAGGGTTGTTGCTATGAGCCGGACTAGCGTGAGCCGAGACGTTTTGTTGAGGTGGAGGAACAGCCGCAGCAACTTGGACTGCCATGATACTGGTAAGCATATCAGTGATCTTGGCAAATGATGTTTTAAGACCCTCCAGCCGCTTGCTCGTATGATCACTAGATTTTTCAGGTCTTTCTCCGTCTGCCATGTATGTAGATAACATGCGAGGATGAGCAGAGGAAACCGTACAACTGGTGCTAATACTGTTTGTCTCTGAGTGGGAAAGTCCCTCATCTTCAGGTAGAGGAGGTAGATAGTCACCATCAGACTCGGAGAGATCGTCGTCCTCTGGAAGGCTACCCCCAGTGTGGAGGTCATCTTCTTCAGACCCTGAGGGAATACTACCCCCATCTAGTGATTCTTCGTCTTCTGTACGAAATCTCGCCTTTGACCGGGTGCCCATATAGACTCCTTCAGATGTGACAGCCTGTTGGCCATCTATTGGTACACTTTGCCATCTTTTTCTCGCAGAACTGAGAGAGAAAGTTGGGTTCGTGGTCCATCATCTTTGATTGGGGCTTCCATATGGAGGACCCCATGAAGCCATGTTGGATGAGACACATAGCGGCTTCTCATCGTCAGAGAAGTGCAACCGTCGAAACACGGACTTTCCCTGAGGTACTCTTGTTACTTTGGAGCAACAACAGTTGATAACAATACTTGTGCTCGGATGTGCACTATGGATTGTTATGTCCTCCCTTGCTTTACGCTTATGATTTATCATGTCGCACAAGTCAGCGGAAGGAAGTTTTGCCTTACAACCCATGTTGCATGCATCGCCAAGCTCTGCATGCGGGTTCGTAAGGAGAGTTGGTGCATCCAGACTTAGTTCACGTGCAGGGACAACCCCCACACCTAAGTTCTGTGATGTCCTTAAAGACAGTCCCGTGCTATATGCGTTGGAGCCTGTCTTTTTGCTGTGGGCGCATAGGCCTTGGAGACTAGCCTTGGGCGCATGCTTCTTGACAGCATGTCTGGGTCTCCTTGATGTGGGCACATAGTATGGATCCAGTGAGCCCTTTGGGCGCATAGCCTTGGGCGCATGACCCTGGATGCCCAGTCTGTTGAAGACAGAAGCACACTGGTTGGGATTATGCGCCCAAGCATCCCCTTGGGCGCATGGCTTTGGGTGCATGCTTGGTGGAGCAGTGCTGCTTTCTTCCAGTTTTACCTCCTTCGTTTGTGAGCCTCGTTGGGTTTGCCCAGAGTGTCGTACACCCCGATTCTTGGTATCGTAGTATTTTCCTCTGCCAAGTCTCGAGTGTCGAACACTCTGTTGTTGGTTGTGCAGGAAAGAAATCACTGGGCTAGTAGAGCCCAGAACGGTGTGAGCCTTCTCCATTTGGGGAACTTATGGGGCAGAGTCATGCGCCCATGTGACAGAGTCCTCCAGTTGCATATCTGCTATGACACTAGCAGGATATGCATAGCGAGCCTTCGGAAGCCAAGTCTTGCGAGACTTGTTTGGCTTTACAGATTTTGAGGGAGTAGAGCCATCCCTCGAGAGCATCTCTTCGAACGCCTGCTGATCAAATTTTACGATCAACATCTTCTGAGTGCTCCCCACTTTGTCAGTATTGAATTGCGTCACCACCTTCTTGTCAGAGGAAAAGGTAGTCCCCAGCAGAGTCGCCATTTTTGTGGACATACATAAAAAGAAGAAGAAACGTTGTCTTTTCTTTATTGGCGTAAGGCACCACAAATTGAGTACGCCTGAGAGATCCTGCGCTGAGGATCCCCGAGTACAAAAAAAAATTCTGGGGAATGGGACGATAGAGATCGAGCAGCAGTTGCTCCTTTACTCCGTTGACACTCTGAATAAAAAAGTAGGAGAAAACCTAAGAAAATTTCCAACTCTCGGCTCACTAGCAAGAAGTACAGCAATTTGGCTCTTAAAAATGCTCTTCGTTCTGTGTTTTGTAGAGGGATGAAGCCCATTTTTATTGTCGTTCTTGAGCTGGAATGATGTTATGCCCCCATATGAGGAAAACACACCAGTTTTGTCACAACCCGCACCCAGTGAAAGGGCATGAGAAGTGAATACGCCCAGCCTACGTCATAGTGTCGACGGTAGAACGCTGTCCTGAGTCACAATATCGAACACAGTCTAGAATAAGCTCCAAATGGAGAGTAAAATAATAAGTACTCAATCACGACACTAAGATAGAATAGAATAGAAAATCATAAGAGAGTAACAACATAAATAGAAGTCTAGGTGTAAACCACCAGAATAAATCTCAAGTACAACTCATAAAGTCTCAAATAGAAGGACAATAAAAATACTAAGTCTCAGCTAGACTATGGGTAAGTCCTCAGCGACTGCTGGATCCTCCAAAGGGTCCACGTCACCGGTGTCATCTAAGCCAATGCCATAATAAGTAGGACAATATTCCTCATCATCACTTGTAAAAACTTTAACATGCCCAGTCAGGACGGAACGAGCACATCTCTCTCACAACAGTTCATAGCAGGAATGGACATATAAAGCAAGCTATAGAAAACTATACATGAATCGCTGTAAAGAAAGTCAACAAGAGAGAGAGACTATAAAATGAGATACAATATGATAAATATAGAAATGTAACCATCTACATGATTTAGAGCATGAATTGGTTACGTAAACGGTTTGGGTTGCACATGGATACATCTATGGAGTGCACATGGATACCTACTGGGGATAATGATCACATAACCAACTACAATCTCCCTGCCCCCAATCAATATACGAGGATCAATGCATGTTATGTTATTGCACATGGATAACAACTACTTTATACATGGAGCTCATATGGTCATCAGTGTACATGAATAACATATGAGTGCACATGGATAAATATGAATACATGGAGTACATGATGTCCATGATAAAGTACATGAATATGACATACTCGATGTATCCGAGGGGATAACATCGTATGAAAAGATCCATAGGGTACTAATCCGTGTGAACATCGTGTCAGCATCAAGTATACTAGTCTATAACAAGAGAACATATCCAAAGAAGTATGAAAAGATCAGAGAATGTACTCGCCTGGCAAACTGAACTGCTGATGATGAAGTGTAGCTAAACTGGGGCAATGTAAATCTATTTAAAGTATATACATGTCACAACCAAGTCTAAAATATCAAAGGAAATAGCTATAATGCAAGACTACATGCTTCTAGGTCCATTTTGGTCAAAGTCAACCCTCGGTCAACTCTGGTCAAACCTGGTCAACACTGGTCAAACCTGGGTCACCCAGTCCGTCTACTAATTTCTAGGTCATACACAAAATTCTAGGTCATTTGGAGTTCGTTTGAGTTAAATTGGATCAAGTTTGACCCAAAGTTGACTTTTGTCAATTTGGTCAACTTGTCGGCCAATTCGATTAAACTAGGCTCAAAATGACAAACCAAATCTGTTCTAGGACTCCTATAGTTATATACACCACTACGATCTATTCTAAGGGAGTTTCCAAGCATAATATCTATATACATATAGGTATATACACACACATGTGTATATACAATACATCCAAAACCTAAATCTAACAAAAGATGGTGTGTGTGTGTGTGTGTGCTGGTGCTTACTGAAATGGGATAAATCTGAGATTAAAAATAGTATAACACAACCATGGTATACCACAATTTAATATACTATTTATATACATATATACAAAGTAAGAAAACTACATATATGTATATATATATATATATATATATATATATATATATATATATATATATATATATATATATATATATATATATATATATATATTTCATATATATATATATATATATATATATATATATTTTATATATATATATATATATATATATATATATATATATATATATATATATATATATATATAAATATAAATATAAATATATATATATACATATATATATATATACATATATATATATGTAAAAAAAAAAATATATATATATATATATATATATATATATATGTATATATATTTTTTATATATATATATATATATATATATATATATATATATATATATATATATATATATATATATATATATATATATATATATATATATATACAAAAAAAAAAATATATATATATATATATATATATATATATATATATATATATATATATATATATATATATATACACACACAAACGCTTAAATGGAAAGATACGCAATGATGCGAGATAATTTAAAGAGTCTAAAATCTGGAATAATTGCCCCTCGACCCATTCTCAACATGTATGTGTAAGCAATAGGTTTCAACGGGGTTATATATATATATATATATATATATATATATATATATATATATATATATATATATATATATATATAGTTAAATATATGCATAAAGCTATATATAGAAAGCACATATACTCATAAATGATGGAAAATCATGAAACAAAACCAAAAGTTGGTTCCCACGTATCCAAACCTCAGATACATATTAGAAACTTAGAATTTATAAGCTAAAAGGCTGGAAAACAAAATATCACATTTCAACTCAAAATCGAAATTAAAGAAAGCAACCCCAATTTCACACAACGACCCAAAATACAAAATACACCAAACGAACCCGCAAAACTTGGCATACACGTTGGGCTCGACCCACGTGATGCGTTCGTATACTCTCGGGTTCGAAATCGTGTCCGTGTCATGTCCACAGAACACGTATTGGAATTTTCCGATACCGCGTGATACGCGTGCGTTCTCGCTCGTTTGAGCGCCGCACACGCAACGAAACGCCCCGTGCTTGTGCACGTAGCTGGGGGGTCCTGGGGTAGGTCTAGGATACGATGACACGGTGACATGCTGCGCCAAAGCGACGCACGTAGCCCCGTACCATGCGCGGCCTGCTGTGCGCGTGCGTGCCCGCGCGCCCTCGTGCGCGCGGTTCCGCTCTCTTAGCTCGCTCGTCGGGCCACGCCGCTACTCGAGGTTCATTCCTCGGTTAGTCTAGATATAGGTTGACATGTCCCAGGTCCTAGAACAGGTCTTCGCTGCGTCGTGTGCACGCACAAAGTCCGTTTCTGCGACAAAAATAACAGGCTGAATGCACAGTGGCTGAGCGGTGCACGCATGATTTCTCCGCGCTCGCTCAACGAAAAGCCGTGAAATTTTAAGAGCATGGCGACAGAGGTTGCCCCCATGTGCTCAAGAAATTTTATACAAAAATACGACCTGTGCATCGAGAAAAATGCGCGGACAGCAGGGCACGCACGGCCTCGTACACAGGATCCCTGCACGTGCGTCCGTTGCCCGAAACGCCGCTGATACATTGTCAAAACGAAATCCGTCTTCACAAAAGTTTATCAAAATAATATTATCTAAACATCCATGAAGACAGAATCGAGAAACAACAACTTTCTATCCTAAGCGGTATTTCGTCGAACACGTGCCGTAAAGGACCGACACGTGTCCGATACCGCCATCAAACGAAGTCAAAATCCAATCAAATTTCGTGGGCAAGTCTAGGGCACCTATATGGATGCAAAAATGAAAGAAAAACCAGATTTACTATGGTATTATAGGATATACCTATTGAGTGTCAACAACTCAATGAACGGGGCTCCTCGGTTGTCGTGTCAGCCGATTTCCCTCCAGCAAAAGCCTCTGTCTCCATGCTAGAAATGCTCCAGCAGATCCTCTTCTCCTCTACAAGCACAATAGAGTTCGTTTGGGAAGAAACGGACTCCGGATGAAGGAATTATGTGTTTTGGAGAAGATCTATTAGGGTTTCCTAGTGGAGCCTCAAAACTTCACAAATGCAAGTAAGGGGGAGGGGGTACTGCTGTTTGGGCGGCCAAGGGAGTTCTCTAGGGTTAGGGTTTTACTTGGGCCAACTCCTTCTCAAGTAGAAATGGGCCAAGTCAAAAGCTTAAAGGCTAACATGCAAAAAGGCCAAATTAAGTCAATTAAAGCCTTAAAATAATCTAATGCATAAAAATAAATTCTAAAAATGAAAATAACAATTCTAAGGCATGGTTAGTCCCTATACAATGTCCCCTAAGGTTAAACCAGTTGCTAGCACAACACAAGTGAACATATCTAGAAAATCACAAAATAGCCAAATGGCTAAAATGACCAAAATCATCTAAACTACTCCAAAAATAGAGATTAAATCTAAATAATTTTTTTAAAAATAAAATGTGAATTTTAATTACATTATTTGGCTTCCAGTGAAGGTTGACTAAGGTCAAACTACCAAGTCACCAGTCTGAAACCAATCAAATCACACTGCAAGCAATCTAATTAAAAAATAGATAAAAATTCAAATAAAAATCATAGAAAATGAAATAAATAACAATTATTAAAATAACCTTGAAATTGAAAAATAAGTGTGACAGGTTTTCATGTGGGCGCATAACCCTGCCTTGGGCGCATAGGGTGTAGGCGCATGCCGGCTGTGAGATCTTGGGTTGGTCGTGGTGTTGACGTGGTCGCACGCTTCGGTACATGATTTCTTGTGGAGACTGACGTGGCCGTATGCTTCGGTGCACGTTTTGATCATGGCTTTGACTGAGTCAGGTTTGGGCTCATAGCCATGTCTTAGGCTATGCGCCCTCCTTTTGAATGAGCTAGTCTTGGGCGCATCGGACTTCACTAGCTGGGCGCATAGAGCTTTACTGACTGGGCTTATAGGGCTTTACTGACTAGACGCATAGAGCTTCTCTGACTGGCTTATAGAACTTCACTGGCTTGGGCGCATGGGGCTTCTTTGCTGAAAATTTTTCATGCTTTTACAACATTGTTTTCTTATCTCAGGTTTTTTTCGATCCGCGCTGGGCGAGATCTAGGCGACTTGATTCACCGTAATTTTCATGTGCCATACCTGAACTTCGGCGACATCCCGGCGGAGATGTGGTTCGTTTGGCTTGACGCGCTGAGGGTATGTATAATGGTCTTTCTTTACAATATGTATCAAAAATTTGTTTATTCATGTGCGTTTATCTTATTTGCAGGCGTCGTACTGGTGGCCGGAGCATAGGCACCAGGCCATCCAGAGGTGCTACAAGACCGTATCCAACATAAGGATACGTGACATGATACACGACCAGAAAGCGCTAGAGAGCCGGAGAGGTAGTGGATCAGAACATTGGTGCAAGGAGTGGCTTAGAGCAGATTTCTGGGCGAAGATGAAGAAAAAATGGAGACCCCGGCCTATCTGGCCTATTCTGAGAAGGAGAAGGCTACCCGTGCTAAGGCTGGTCAGCATATGGGTGGTTCAATCCCGTCTTCGGAGAACATGCGCCGATTGGTGAGCATTCTATTAAATTATCAAAATTTTAAGTCTTAAACTCTACAAAATGAGTATTAATTTATGTTTAATTGTACAAGCACGAGGAGGTCGCCGAAAAAGGCAGAGATCCGGACACCGTCGACTTCCCCACAGTCTTTGCGCATACCCACATGCACAAGAGCGATGGGAAGCTCGTAGATGAGCGGACCGCCAAAGCTTATGTAAGTTTTCTTATTCTTTATATGTATTACATTTTTATAATTGGAGATGATCGGACTACGAGTATCGATATCGGTACCCCATACTCATATAGTAATGGGCCGATACTGATTTTGATTGTAATACCGATACTAATAGGAATAGTCCGATACTTAGAGTATCGGTATCGGGCCATTCCTATGTGAGTATCGGTATCGATCTATTACTTTATGAGTATGAGTATCGGTATCGGCCCATTACTATGAGTATTGATATCGGTATCGGTACATTACTATAAGTCTTTATATTAACTCAAAATTTATTTACGTTTATATAATATAGGAGGAGTTTGAGAGTCGGGTCGGTGAGGGGGGTGAGGGAGGAGAGGGGGCTGGACCTAGCCAGCCGACGGATAGGAGCAAACTATGGGTAGATACGGTCGGAGTAGGGAAAGGCGGCAGCATATACGGTATTGGATCGTTTGCATCCCAGTCGTCCGTCGTTTTCAGAGCTCCACCTCCACCTCCACGTCTACCTGTACCAGTACTTCCCACCGGCGGTGCTGCCGTCTACGACCAGGTCACTATTACCCGTATATTATGTGATTTACAAAATTACATATACGGTAGTGCACGAGCTTCTGCTCCGACACCTATTGTACCGGTTGTTCCGGCTCCGACTGCGACTCCGGCGGTTCAGACTTCGACCGATTCAGCTCCGCTACAGACTCCAGCACATCCGACTACAGCACCGCCGGCTACAACAGCGACGGATCCAGCACCGACTTCGAGAGTTCCTCTGTCTTGGGAGGATTTCGAAGACGTATTGCAAAATGTGCTGGGTAGCGACACCCACCCGCCGCCTCCTCCGCCGCCGTCGACGTAGATATTGTTTGGAAACTGTTTATATTTGGAAACTATTTGGAACATTTTTGGTATGTGTGTATTTGGAAACTGTTTGTTTTTTGAAACTGTTTGTAAACTTTTTGGTATGTGTGTAACTGTTTATATATCTGTATTGGAAACTGTTTATATGACTGTATATTGTGTGTGTAACTATCAACATTGATGTGGAGTACAGGAAACACAAATATAGACAGACAAAATTGTATTTAGCGACGGGACAGCGAAGGAACAACAACGGAATATCTGGAAAATTGCAGTATAGTGACGGAAAGAGCGACGGAGTATCTGGAACATTCCGTCGCTAAGGTTCTGGAAAATATAGATCTAAAGTATAGCAACGGAATAGCGACATAACCGGTTCGTCGCTACAAGCCTGTCCGATACCAATAGCGTATTGGAAACACTTTAGCGACGTACTTTTTCGTCGCTATACCGTCATAACATTAATCCTGGAATACGCCGTGGACTCGTCGGTAGTTAGTCGGTAAAGGCAGCGACGGAATTTTGTCGCTAATACGTCGCATTTTGTAATAAATAGCGTGTCGCTAAATCCGTCACTAATCAGTCGTTATTTCTGACAAATTAGCGACTGATTGAAATTAGCGACACGTGATTTCCCGACAAACCTATTTTTTTGTAGTGTACCAAAATCTGTCAGATTAGCGACGTTTGTAAACATTGCTAATGCCGACCAAAACGTCGCTAATTTAAGTTAGCGACGTTTCTAGCCTTGTTTTGGAAATGACAGAAAAAACTGTGTTGCTAATCAGTAAAACGTTGCTACGGCGACGTTAATTAGCGACGTTACAAATGTCGCTAAGTAGCAACGTTACAAATGTCGCTAAGTAGCAACATTACAAACGTCGCTAAGTAGCGACGTTATTTGCGACGTTCGTTTTTGGTCGCCGTTTAGCGACATTTTAGCGACGTTTTGGCGACGTTTTGGCGAGGAAAGATTTTTTTCCACGTCGACTATTTAGAGACATTATTAGCGACGTTCATAAACGTCGCTACGTAATAGCGACGCTAAGAACGTTGCTAAGAACGTCGCTAAATTAAAAAATACAGATTCCAGAATGCAAATGGAGCTGGAGCTGGAGCTGGAGCTGGAGATACAATCCAGAGATTGACACAGTACTAATTCATATATGTTTTGTAATTCCA